>CM069158.1:6435064-6650064 GCA_035221665.1 Okamejei kenojei
ATCATCATTCATCACGACGTTTGCACAGAAGAGGCCATTTGGCCCATCGTTCTTGTGGGAGCCTACACATCCACATAGCACAGAAACTGACCCTTTGGCCAACTTATCCATACCGACCAAGATGCCTCATCAAAACTGGACCCATTGCACACATTTGGCCCACATTATTGACGGACAGCGTCCTGCAGAGAATGTATTGAAGTCCACTATGATTGCAATCTTGGAGCGGAGACATTATTCCATGGGCAGACACAAACTCAGGAGTAACTCAGTGGGTCAGGCAGCGTCTCTAGAGAAAAGGAATAGGTGACTGTGCTGCACGGTGTTGCAGCCAGAGAGATGCTGCCTTTCAGGGTTCGATCCTGACTAGGGGAACGTCGGTGAGAGTGGAGGGACATAGAATCATAGAATCATAGAAAATAGGTGCAGGAGTAGGCCATTCGGCCCTTTGAGCCTGCACCGCCATTCAATATGATCATGGCTGATCATCCAACTCAGTATCCTGTACCTGCCTTCTCTCCATACCCTCTGATCCCCTTAGCCACAAGGGACACATCCAACTCCCTCTTAAATATAGCCAATGAACTGGCCTCAACTACCTTCTGTGGCAGAGAGTTCCACAGATTCACCACTCTCTGTGTGAAAAATGTTTTTCTCATCTAGGTCCTAAAAGACTTCCCCCTTATCCTTAAACTGTGACCCCTTGTTCTGGAGTTCCCCAACATCGGGAACAATCTTCCTGCATCTAGCCTGTCCAACCCCTTAAGACCTTAACCCCTTAACATCAGTGAGCAAGAGGGCCATCGCGAGTGATAAAGAACATCGGAGCGAGGAGGACCATCAGCAAGCGAGGGAGACACTGGTGAGCGTGGAATGCCGTGGGAGAGCTGTCGCCCACGTGAGAGCCGGTGGTCAGTCAGTGGAGGACGCGCCACCGAGGACAGAGGGGGACCCGGCGTGGGGGGGAAAGGGTGGGGGGGGGGAGGAGTGAGAAGGAAGAGGGACTATTGGGACTACATTGAATACTTTTGTAACTTTCTTGGCCACTCTTTGCATACTTGTGAATTGTAAGCTGAAACAAAGAACTTCACTGCATCAAGTACACATGACCTATAAAGTGTCAGCCACTCATTGAGAATTCAGTGATCCAGCAATCTTGTCCCCCTACTCCTAACCCGAATCCACATGAACTCTTACATTTCAATATGTGGACGTGGTATATACCTTTGTCAGCGGGCATCACTGGTAACAATTCACTAACGACCACAATTGTAATTTTTCCAAAGCTCCAAAAAGTGTGTCTCTGATGTTCCCTCTATTTCATATTACAATGTCAAACGTGCCGCGCATTTCTATCTTATTTACTTTCAACGCATCAGCCTGCAGCTTCATCCTTCGACGAGCAGGCTAGTGATGTGTTGCCTGCACCGAACAGCACAATAAAAGGTCATCATTTACTGTGACAATAAAATCACACTTTGTAGATTAGCTCGTTCAGAAAACGCCCTTGGCAAAGAGTGGCTCCTTACAGAGTAACAGTCCCTCTCTCTTCCCCCTCTGTAATGCACCGCTTGGCATTCTAATTGCATGCGTTTCTCAAAGACTATCATTTCCCAAGTTAAACGTTAGTGAGAGTTTGCAACACCTCGCCCTGTTCGCTTCAGACTCTGAATAATGGGCCTGTCCCACTTAGGAAATTTATTCAGCGACTGCAGGCGACTGTCACAGTTATAGCAGGTCACCCCTGGACCCCACCCCCCCTCCCCCCCCCACGACAATGTCTACGACAAGCTACGACAGCCTACCACCTAGTCGATGTTAACCAGTGATCCATTAGGATGTCCACCTACGACCACACCTACGACAACCTACGACCACACAGGTGACAACCTACGACAACCAAAGTTAAGCTGCGTCCACCCGCGACAAGCTACGACAAGCTACGACACTGTCAGCTACAAATATGTCGTCAATGGAATTTACCAAAGTTAGCACCCGGCGACAACCAGCGTCACCCGGTGACAACCTACGGCAGCACCTACAGGAGAAGACAAGCTACGTCAAGCCTACAGTCGCCGAAAAGTTGTGAACATTTCAAATTCCAGCAGCGAGCAGAAAAAAATTACGACTGTTTAGGCGACTTGAGGAGACTACTCACGACCACACAGGCATCGCCCCACGACCATGTGGCGACAGCCTAGTCGCCTGTAGTGGCCGCAAAAATCATCTAAGTGGGACAGGGGCTTAAGGGTCTCGACCCAAATCATCACCTTTTAATTTAGTTTAGTTTACTAGCATTATCCTACACATTTGGGACATTTTACTATCTTTGCGAAGACATAATCCTACAAACCTGTACGTCTTCTTCAAGTCTGAAGAAGTGTCCCGACCCTAAACATTACCCATCCATGTTCTCCAGAGATGCTGCTTGACCTGCTGAGTTACTCTATGCTTGCCTAGTTTAGTTTAGAGATACAGCACGGCAACAGACCCTTTGGCCCACTGAGTCCGTGCCGACCAGCGATCCCTCTACACGTTAATACTAACCTACACACGCAAGGGACAATTTACACATACACCTAGCCAATTAACCTACAAACCTGTACGTCTTTGGAGTGTGGGAGGAAACCGGAGCTCCCGGGGAAAACCCACGCGGTCACGGGGAGAACGTGCAAACTCCGTACAGGTGGCACCCGTAGTCAGGTTTGAACCCGGGTCTCTGGCGCTGAGAGGCAGCAACTCTACCGCTGTGCCACCCTGTCGCACCGTCAGACATTGGCAATGCTGATATAGATTCTAAATAATGAGTGGAGGAGATTTAACGGACGCAGGGCCTCAGCAGAATTATCACCCATGCATCAACCAGTTAAGAAGACCTTTTTGCTGAGGAAGGAACTACAGATGCCCGTTTATTGAAGATGGAACACAAGGCAGGAGTAACTCAGCGGGTCAGGCAGCATTTCCAGACAAAAAGAATAGGTGATGTTTTGGGTTGTGACCTTTCTTCAGACTGAAAGTAGAGGTGGGCGGGGGGGGAGGGTCTGTGCCCGCAACGTCACCTACTCCTGTTCTCCTGAGATGCTGTCTGACCCGCTGAGTTACTCCAGCTTTTTGTGTCTATCTTCGGTTTAAACCAGCATCTGCTGTTCCTTCCCGCACATCATTGTCTTCAGACTCTCATACGTATCTCCTTCTCGATGGCAGGAGTGAAATGAGAGCGCGGTCAGGATGGCATCACTTGATGATGCTGGCAGCATTTTTGAGACAGCACCTCTTGTAGATCCCTTCAATGGTGGTCAGATCAGTACCCGTGATGCACCGGGCAGTGCTCACCACGTTTTTCTAATCTCCTTTGTCCCTTTGCATTGGAGCTGCCGAACCAGGCCGTGATACAACCAGTCAATATGCTGTCTACCGTACACCTGTACAGTGACTCAAACATAACCTTCCCATCAAGTGTTCCACTTGCAGTCTGTTGATCTGGCGCCCACCTCTCTGCCGCTCCAGTTTCAACCCTCCCGGAGTAGCATTGGCAAAGTTTTGTACAAATTCTCTGCTGTGACAGTGACGGGCATAATCCTTCATGTTTTACACCAGCAATACACGCTCACACTGCTCAGTGCACAGAGTATTGTCAATCTATTAAAAACAGGCACAAAGTGCTGGAGTAACTCAACAGGTCAGGCAGCATCTCTGGAGAAAAAGGATAGGTGATGTTTCGGGTCGGAAGCCTTCTTTAGACTGGAGAAAAAAATAATAGGTGACGTTTCGGGTCAGGGCTCTTCTTCAGATTGGGGAAATGTCGTCACCCGAAACGTCACCTATCCTTTTTCTCCAGGGATGCTGCCTGACCAACTGTGTTACTCCAACACTATTTGTGTATCTTAGGTAGAAACTAGCATCCGCAGTTCTTTAAAGATGCTGTCAGTCTATTATCTCCTTTGAGGCGACGTGCAGGAATCCTCAGCTTTCTCTACGCAAATAGTTTCATGTGTGGAAAGAATTTCTGGCTGTGCACTCCCAGAGAGGAGCGTGCATCAGCAGAAGCCCATAATGACGCGCCATAATGTTATGTCCTTTAAAATTAAAGAACTGAACTTGACGAAAAGTGAAGCCAGAGGAAGGAATAGAGGTAGAAAGAAGGAACTGCAGCTGCGGGTTAACAGAAAAAAAGTGCTGGAGTAACTGAGTGGGTCAGGCAGTATCTCTGGAGCTCATGGATAGGAGACGTTTCACATCGGGAGTATAGGTATAAGGGCGAAGGGGATGGGGAAAGGGGGATGGGGAAGTGGGAACAATGGGCGCACATGCAGGCGACACACAGGGAAGAGATGGGGGAAGAGTGTCAGATCTGTAGAAGGATCCCAACCCGAAACATTCTCCAGTGATGCTGCCTGACCCGCTGAGTTACTCCAGCGATTTGTGTCTATCGCGGGTTTGTAGGTTAATTGGCATCATGCTCGTTTAAATAATTGTAATTGTGTCAACCATGTGTCGATTCACAGATGTACTTTGTTGCATTAATTAGGCTGTTCAGATTTTCTCAAGGACTTTCAGCACCTTTCCTTTCGAACTTGACTACTTTTGAATGATGGCAAACGCGCACAGGCATGTGCTGGAGCACGTATTCACGCGGGCAAGTACGCGGAGACACACCGCCCCAGTCTCACCATCCACTATCACCAACACTAGGCATCAGCCCCACCCCGAATCACCACAAGATGACCAGGAATTAAATCTGATCTTCATTTGTCCTTCCTACTCAGGGACAATCAATAGAAGATAGAATGTAGAACATAGAGCAGTACAGCACAGGAAAAGGCCCTTCGGCCCGCAATGGTTGTACCGAACACGATGCCAACTTAAACTGATCCCAACGGTACATGATCCATATCCATATCGCTCTATTCCCTGCACTATCCTGCACCTATCTAAATGCCTCCTAAACACCACTATCATATCTGCCTCCACCACCACTCCTGGCAATGCGTTCCAGGCCCGCACCACTCTCTGTGTAAAAAAACTTGCCCCGCACATCTCCATTAAACTCTCCCTCTCTTATGTTATAGCTATGCCCCTCTAGTGTTGGATATTTCCACTCTGCGGAAAAAAATGTTCTGACTGTCTACCCTATCTACGCCTCTCATAATTGTATATACTTCTATCGAGGCTCCTCTCAACCTCCGACTTTCCAGAGAAAACAAACCAAGTCTATCCTGCCTCTCCCTGTAGATGAAACCCTCCAATCCAGCAGGAATTCTGGTAAACCTCCTCTGCAACCTCTCCAAAGTCCATTGTGTTATGGGGCGACCAGAACTGCGTTCAATACTCCAAATGCGGCCTCACCAAACTCCTACAGAGGTACATTGAATTGTTTTCTACCTTAGACAATAGACAATACACGATATGCAATAGGTGCAGGAGTAGGTCATTCGACCCTTCAAGCCAGCACCGCCATTCAATGTGATCAGTACCCCGTTCCTGCCTTCTCCCCATATCCCCTGACTCCGCTATCTTTAAGAGCCCTATAGAGCTCTCACTTGAAAGTATCCAGAGAACCGGCCTCCGAGGCTGTGAATTCCACAACTCTCTGTGAGAAAAAGTGTTTCCTCGTCGCCGTTCTAAATGGTTTACTCCTTATTCTTAAACTGTGGCCCCTGGTTCTGGACTCCCCCCACATCGGGAACATGTTTCCTGTCTCTAGCGTGTCCAAACCCTTAACAATCTTATATGTTTCAATAATATATCCTCTCATCCTTCTAAACTCCAGAGTGTAACAGACCCAGCCGCTCCATTCTCTGAGCATATGACAGTCCCGCCATCCCGGGTTTTCACCTTGTAAACCTACGCTGCACTCCCTCAACAGCAATTATGTTCTTCCTCAAATTAGGGGACCAAAACTGCTCACAATACTCCAGGTGTGGTCTCACTAGAGCCCTGTACAAATTCTCTTTAATGTTCTCACTTTGTTCCCAGGTCTTCAGAAAGACACGTCAAGAGATTTCACAGGGCATATGGCACAGAAACACATTTGTTTGGGCCAACCAGTTCATAAAGACATCCACTCCACTCCAGACTTCCTGTCTGTTTAATTTAGTTTCGTTTCTGAGGGGTAACTTTTTCACACAAAGGGTGGTGGGTATATGGAACGAGCTGCCAGAGGAGGTAGTTGAGGCAGGGACTATCTCAACATTTATGAAACTGTTTGACAGGTACATGGATAAGACAGGTTTGGAGGGATATGGACCAAATGCGGGCAGGTGGGACTAGTGTAGCTGGGACACCTTGGCCGATGTGGGTGAATTGGGCTGAAGAGCCCTTTTCCACACTGTATCACTCTATGATTCTATGGCTGCGACTAATCAATCAAGCTGCAAGCTCATTTAACGCAGGAGGTAGACGAGGGAAACCATTTCTCTGGCCTGGATGACTTGCCTCACATCGAGATCCAACCTTGACTCCTTGATCGTTACCTCTACCTCAGCCAGATCCAGACAGGGCATGTGTCTACCAGACTATCAAATAGCCTGTGCTTAACAGGCGTTTAGTTCTCTGTCACTAAGATGCAACATCCTCATCTTATTGCAAATATTTTAATTATATTGAGCGGCACGGTGGCACAGTAGTAGAGCCGTTGACTTACAGCGGCAGAGACCCGGGTTCGATCCTGACTGCGGGCGCTGTCTGTCCGGAGTTTGTACGTTCTCCCTGCGTGGGTTTTCTCCGGGTGCTTCCGTTTCCTCCCACATTCAAATACAAGCAGGGTAGCAGATTAATTGACTACTGCAAATTGTCCCTGGGGTGTAGGATCGAACTAGCAGATGGGTGGTCGATGATAGGTGCGGTCTCGGTGGGCCGACGGACCTGTTCTCAAGCTGCATCTCCAAACTAAACGTAAAAACTAAAACTAACACCCTTTAATTGTCGTGATAAATCAGAATAATCAACTGAAAGATACACAATACAGTGGAAGCATTGGCATAAGTGTCGTTTCAGTAAGCCTCGGCTAGTGGTTCAATAACAGAAATTAAAATCCCATTTTGGCATCTAGGGAATTTAAATTCATTCAACTAATTAAATCCAGCATATAAAACTAGTATCTAATGATGAACATGGAAATGTTGGGTTATCTTAGAAACCCATCTGACTAATTAATATCCTGAAGGGAATGAAATTTGCAGCCATTACACTTTGTCAAGCCATGTCGAGTCGAGTCAAGTTTATTGTCAGATGTACGAGGGTGGTGAGGCACAGGTTCAATGAAAACATCAGCGTCACAGACACAGAGACTCAGACAATGCACAGAAACATACAGTATACATCACCAAACCTATATAAAAATTAAATGAAAACAGACAAAAAGACTGCGCAAAAAAAACAAGACATGAATACAAAGCACCATTAAGCAGGTAATTGTGTCGGAAGGAACTGCAGGTGCTGGGTTTACACCGAAGATAGACACAAAATGCTGGAGTAACTCAGTGGGACAGGCAGCATCTCTGGAGAGAAGGAGTACGTGACGTATCGGGTCGAGACCCTCCTTTAGACTGATGTCGGGGGAGAGGGAAACTAGGGATATGCTTCCTGCATATCTTTCATTCATTTGTCCTGTACCTTTTTATATCTCTCGTTACCCTCTCCCCTGGCTCTCAGTCTGAAGGAGGGTCTTGACCTTTATCGTTACCTTTTCCTTTTCTCCGGAGATGCTGCCAAGCCCTCTGAGTTACTCCAGCACTTTGTGTCTTTAGTTGCAGACTGCGGGCTGTTCACTCTGGGTCTGAAGAAGGGATCTGACCCCGAAACATCGCCTGTCCACTCCATCCACAGACGCTGCCCTGACCCGCTGAGTTACTCCAGCACTTTGTGCTTTGCTCAGGGCCGCAGCATCTGCAGTTCCTGCTGTATCTGTGAGGAAATAAAGATCTCAGCTCTTAACCCGGGCTTTGGTTAAACAATGACTCCGCTGTTTACCGCGTTGTTCGACGAGGACGTTGAATGACGCCGGTTCAAATATTTAGTGGCATCTGAGGGACAGCGCTCCCTCACTAAAGTCTATTTTCCCATCAATAAATTTGTCAGTCCTCAAGCTGTCTGTAATAAAAAACATATGGAAGCATTAAATCAAAGGACAAATGTATTTATTAAACAAGCATTGACTTGAGAACTGCATACAGTGAGTTGTTCACATCACCAATTAGATGTTTTGAATGTGGTTTCTTTATTCACCTTGTCAAACATCTGTTGTAGATATGTGAAGGCATGCTGTTTTATTGGACCCAGCATTTCTGGGGGATTTCTGTGAACCACTGCCACATTTGTTTGCTCTGACAACGGAGACTCTCCAATTTTGTGCACATTTCGTTTAGTGTGGAGATACAGCGCGGAAACAGGCCCTCCAGCCCACAGAGCCCTCGCCGACCAGCCATCCCGCACACTAGCACTATCCTACACGCACCAGGGACAAGCCAATTCACCTACAAACATGCATGTCTGGATTGTGGGAGGAAACCGGAGATCCCGGAGGAAACCCATGCGGTCACGAGGAGAACGTACAAAGCATTTGCTTTCATTCTGTCGGTTTGCAATCATTCATAGAAACATAGAAGGTGTAGACCATTTCAGCGAGCCCGCCAAACTCCACCTGTCTGACGTTCTCTATAGATGCCACCACATGCCTGAACTGGCCTCAATACATCAGCACTTTGCGTCTGGATTTCAAAACGGTTACCAAGCGGACAAGTCTTGAAAGGTAATCCCTGAAATGACTTCCTTTCCCTATTCCCCAGTATCACCAACTCCAGAAGAGGCAAAGCGGTGGCCAATTTCAGCAACAAAGCTTCGAAATTTCCACTGAACTGTGGATGTCAACCTTTGGGAGACCATGACATGTCAATGAGGAGATATGACTAACAAGCTTTTCCTCTCACCACTGTGTCCCAGATGGGTAATGCAAACCAACTTGAACTTCTCTCACAGACCTCTGATTAGGTCTTCATCTACAGTCTCCTTTGTAGCGGGACGATGCACTGTAGAAGCGAAAGGAGGTAAGATAATAATATGCAGAATGGAAGGGCAAAATTAAAATAACAAAATACAAATGTTAACTTCAATAATAACATTTATGAATCATTGTAAGGATTTAATCGGTCAAAGTGCCCTGTTCCTGTTCGCAATAACCCTGCGAGCAGCCAAGTGAAAATTATACCTTCTCTTGTGACAGGACTACTAATAAATGACTAATAATAATGGCTCGGAGTGGAAAAGAGAGAATCTTTTCTGGATCTGCTCCCAATGGTATTTGACCTGACTTCACAAGACGGTTTTACATTTTAAAAGAAATGCAGCAACTCTTTTCTCGCTTCCCTGCAGCTTGAGAATTTAGAATTTAGATTTTGGATGTTCAACAAACTCCCTTCTCTGATGGCTGTGTTTGTCCATAGTGAGATGCCAACCTCTGCCTTCCTCCTACGGTAGCCCCCTGGTGTATTATAATTGGGAGGAATGAAAGACATGGGAATATTATAATTATTTGAAGAGTGAAAATCCTACAAATACAATCCCGACCTCCGCAGCCAGAATACAACACCCACTTAAGTTTAGTTTAGTTCTGTTTAGTTTGGAGATACGGCATGGAAACAGGCGCCGCCCAGCGATCGGTCCGCGCGCCGCCCAGCGATCGGTCCGCGCGCCGCCCAGCGATCACCCCGCACACTAGCACTATCCTACACACAAGGGAGAATTTACAATTTACAGAAGCCAATTAACCTACAAACCGGCACGTCTTTGGAGTTTAGTTTAGTTTAGAGATACAGCGTGGGAACAGGCCCTTCGGCCCACCGTGTCCGTGCCAACCAGCGATCGCCGCACATTGACACTATCCCACACCAGGGACAATTTACATTTTTACCAAGCCAATTAATCGATAAACCTGCACGTCTTTGTGGGAGGAAGCCAAAGATCTCGGAGAAATCTACGCAGGTCACGGGGAGAACGTAGAAACTCCGTACGGACAGCGCCCGATGTCAGATCAAACTCGGGTCTCTGGTGCAAACTCTACCGTTGCACCACGGTGCTTACCTAACCTTTAATCTTTACTCTTCAGTTCCAGGTTTATTAAAACAATCAATGAGAACGAATTGTGTTCAGGGATGTGCCCAGGATAGAGTTGTTAGCAGGAGTTAAGGGCCGAAATAATCATTAAGCAATTAATAAAATGAGCATACATGGCCATGCATACTATCTGGCCTAAACATGCAGCCGGCCACTCTGCTACTCACGTATTCTGGGCATGAGCTGAGCCACGGTATCTGAGGGTCCCCCACATCATGGACTCGCTTGCAACAAGCAGCTAGGTCTCAGGAACCCCCACCATCCCCCAATACCGTCAGGATGGGTCTCCTAGCTGGAGAAACAAGGAAGTACAGATGCTGGTTTACAAAAAAAAGGACACAAAGTGCTGGAGTAATGCAGCGGCTCAGGCAGCATCCCTGGAGAACATGGATGGGTGATGTTTGGAGTCTGGATCATTCTTCTGACAAGGTATTTGGAGATGAGTTCAGAAGGGCAGGAACGGGCAGAAACAATGGGTCAGCCGGGGCTAGGCAGCATCTCTAGAGAACATGGATAGGTGACCAAGTGTCCCGACCTTCAACGTCACCTAACCGTGTTCTCCACAGATGCTGCCTGGCCCGCTGAGTTACTCCAGCCCTTTGCGACATTTTTAGGGGTGGGTAATGTTTAGGGTCGGGACACTTCTTCAGACTTGGTCAGGTGAGTGAGGAAAAGTTAAATGAAGGCTTGAATCCAGCGGAGAAAAAAATAAAGTTGAGGCCTATTGCAGGTCTAGGTGAGTGAGGGCCGGGGCTGCGGGAGTGATTGGGGGGGGGGGGGGGGGGGGGGGGGGGGGGGGGGTGGGGGGGGGGGGGGGGGGGAGGGGGGGGCATTGGTGTCTGCGTATGGCGGAGGGGGGGGATGTGGGGCACGGAAGAAGACGTCTCAGGCCACAGTCTCAGAATAAAAAGGACGGTGGGCGGTGGAGGACGGTTCTCTGGATACTTTCAAGAGAGAGCTAGATAGGCCTCTTAAAAATAGCGGAGTCAGGGGATATGGGGAGAAGGCAGGAACGGGGTACTGATTGGGGATGATCAGCCGTGATCACATTGAATGTCGGTGCTGGCTCAAAGGGCCGAATGGCCTACTCCTGCACCTATTGTCTATTGTCTATATACATACCCTTGGAAAGACGAGGAGGAATTTCTTTAACCAGAGGGTGGTGAACCTGTTGCATCCATCGCCACGGATGACTGTGGAGGCCGTCAATTGGTACTTTTAGGGCAGAGATTGGCGAAGTAAGGGTGATCAGTAAGGGTGTCAAGGGTAACGGGAAGAAGACAGGAGAATGGGATTGAGAGGGAGAGATCGCTCTGCCATGATTGAATGGTGGAGTAGATTCTGCTCCCGTGACGGATGGACGTATGGACTCACTTACGAGACCAGTTACCAGAAGTGGTGGATTGAGTGTCGGTGCCTGAAATCCTAATGTGTAGGAAGGAACTGCAGACGCTGGTTCAACCGAAGATAAACACAAAAAGCCAGAGTAACAGCGGGGCAGGCAGCATCTCTGGAGAGAAGGAATGGGTGACGTTTCTTCAGAAGAAGGGTCGTGACCCAAAACGTCACCCAATCCTTTCCCCCAGAGGTGCTGCCTGTCCCCGCTGAGTTACACCAGCTTTTTGTGTCTGAAATCCTGTTGGATTCGAGCTGGGAGGCACGTGGCACTAGATGGCAGCGCAGGCAGGTGTTGAGGAAACACGCGCGGTGGTGGTGAGAGCGGGTTATAGAGCAGGAGAACTCCTGGAGGAAATACATCCTGGTCACATGGTAAAAGGAATGAACTTCACACACCTGCTCAGGACCTGAAGGACCAATGAAACCGATCGTTTGTACCCAAGACCCCTCCCGAAAAATGGATTGTGGGACGCCCAGCGACCAGGTCTCAGCTTTGAAGTCCGAAGAAGGGTCTCGACCCGAAACGTCACCTATTCCTTTTTTCCACAGATGCTGTCTAAACCAACTTTTTGTGTCTCTCTCAGGTTTAGTTTAGTTTAGAGATACAGCATGGAAACAGGCCCTTCGGCCCACCGAGTCCGTGCCAACCAATGATCACCCCGTACGGGAGTTCCATCTTGCACCCAAGGGACGATTTACAGAAGGCAGTTAACCTACAAGCCCGCATGGTTTTGGAGTGTGGGAGGAAACCGGAGCACCCGGAGAAAACCCACCCGGTCACAGGGAGAATGTCCAGACAGCACCCATAGTTAGGATCGAACCCGGGTCTCTGGTGCTGTATGGTGGCAACAATACCACTACACCTCCGTGCCGCCCCAAAACCTGGAAGAACCTAAATTCCCAACATCAGTCCAGAGGTGCAAAACGAAACTAAACTAAATTGGGAGACTTTGTTCCCCGGAGTTGTGAGGCAGCAGCTCCACTGGCTGCACCAACAGTGCCAACGGTAGCCCAAAATAATTAGTTAAAAATGTAACAAATCCCATGAAATACAGCTTAACCTGATAGCTTATTTTAGTACATCAGTGCAATCAACAAAGTCCAATGTCCTCGATGGTGTAGAGGTGAATTGTGCAGTACTCGAGCTTGCGGAAGGACCGTTCGGAAGCTTGATAACAGAGGGGGCAATGTTCCTGAGACTGGTGGTGCTCACTTTCATGCTTCCAAACCTCAGGTCATAAGATCATAAAAGATAGCAGCAGAATTAGGCCATCTGGCCCATCAAGCCTACTCTGCCATTCAATCATTTAGAATGGAGACGAGGAAACACTTTTTCTCACAGAGATTGGTGAGTCTGTGGAATTCTCTGCCTCAGAGGGCGGTGGAAGCCGGTTCTCTGAATGCTTTCAAGAGAGGGCGAGATAGGGCTATTAAAAATAGCATAGACAGGGATATGGGGAGAAGGCAGGAACGGGTACTGATTGGGGATGAGCAGCCATGATCACATTGAATGGCGGTGCTGGCTTAAAGGGCCAAATGGCCTCCTCCTGCACCTATTTTCTACAGTCTATTGCCTATTGTCTACCATGGCTGGTCAAACTCTCCTAACCCTATTCTCCTACCTTCTTCCCATAGCCCCTGACACCCTTCTGCCGGATGGTTCAATGGTTCTTTACAGTCACGAATACACAACACAGTGAACTTCTCTTGCACAACCCACAAATGCACAGTCGCCATATTTTCACGCCTTTTACAAAGAAAATAAAAAAATGTTTAAAGTCCAAAGTCCGATCCACATGCTGGAAGTACTGGAGCGCCCCTGGTCCAGGTAAGCCCCAGACCACTGCCTCTGTGTCCACGGGAACGCCTCCTGTGAAGGGAGCAGAGAGAAGAAGAAATGATCAGGTTGGGGCAAGTCTTTAATTATTATGGCTGGTTTTCCGAGACAGCGTCAAGTGTAGATGGAGTCAATGGTGGGACGTCGGGTCTGTGTGACATTTTCCAACCTCTGAATTAACTGACAAAAACAGCTGCCTCCTACATTATTCAAAATCCAAACTACATAACATCTATCCAAAAGTATCTCCCATATGTGATAAATGTCAACACTTAGAAGCTAATTTGACACACTCATTTACAAATTGTGTAAAAATTACAAAATTTTGGATAGAAATATTTAGGATAATTTTGAATGTTGTTAATATGAATCTGACTCCTGAGTCAAAGTTAATAATACTAGGAATACTGGAAACAGATCAATTAATAACAACGAATCAAAGAATCTTTATTGATTATGGTTTAATAATTGGGAAATAATTAATACTAAAATTTTGGAAAGGTCCTATATACCCCCACAATTCCCCCAAAATGTGGAATACAGAAATGTCGGAGACACTCCATCTGGAAAGATTGAGGCTTGTCCTAATGGACAGGTTGGATCTCTTCAGAGGGATATGGTCTCCATATATTGAATATTTACAGGGTCAAAGTGGCTCAGTGCGAGGGCTTGACTGAGACCTGAATAATAGAATAGATGAAGAATTACGTATAATAAATCACGCTTATATCTCCAATAACGGATAATTGATTAATACTTCATTCACTTCTTTATTCTCTATATTATTTTTCTCTATCTCTTCCTACTTTATAAAAAACATTTTTTTTAAAATGTGTAGAAACATAAAGTCTTAAATGCTAATATTAATAATAATATTTTGAATGTACCTAATAACTATTTTTTATTAATATGTATTTACAACTAATAAAAAATATTCATTAAAAAAAAAACAGCTGCCTCACTTCGCTAAGGACCAGGTTCGATCCTGACCTCGTGTGGAGTTTGCATGTTCTCCATGTCACCACAAGTGTCTTTTCCAGGTGTTCTGGTTTTATCCCGCATCCCAAAGAAACGTAGCTTTGTAGGTTAATTGGCTCCTATAAAATTGCCCCTCATGTGTAGGGAGTGAATGAAAAAGTAGGATAACGTTGAACTTATGTGAATGGGGATCGATGGTCGGCATGGGCTCAGTGGGCCGAAAGGCCTGTTCCATGCTGTACCTGTAAAACTAAAACTATGCATAAATACTGATTAGTTCAATAGAATGATGAGTTGCTTCCTCTCCTTCCTGTTCTCTCTGCAGGAACCCACCTTGTCTTCATGTGTGGGAAGGAACTGCAGATGCTGGTTTACACCAAAGATAGACACAAAATGCTGGGGTAACTCAGAGGGGCAGGCAGCATCTCTGGAAAGAAGGAATTTATGACATTTCGTGCCAGCACCCTTCCGACTAAGTCAGGGGAGGGAGATATGGAAGGGTAAGGTGTGAAAACACAGACCAAAGGAGATGTCACATTGGACTGGGACACTGTTGATCACTTGACACCATTAGATAAAGTTGCTCTTGTGGGCACTCAGTGACTAGCTGGAATTAGGGGCATTGTAATGAGGATAAAGGGTTGTAACTAGCTAGTAAGAGAAGGAGCATTGTCTTTGCTCGGCGAGCTGTAAATAACTGGGATGCTTTACCCGAGAGACGTGTGGTTGCTCAGTATTGAGTGCCTTTGCGGCTGAGATCAATAGATGTCTGGGCACTAATGATCAGGTGGAACAAGTGGAATTGAGATGCCAGATTAGTCATGATCTTATTGAAAGATAGAGCAGTCTCGATAGTTTAGACTTTAGAGATACAGAACGGAAAAAGGCCCTTCGGCCCACCGAGTCCGTGCTAACCAGTGATCACCCAGTACACTAGCACTACCCTACACACTAGGGACGATTTACAATTTTTTACCAGAGCCAATTAACCTGCAAACCCGCACTTCTTGGAATGTGGGAGGAAACCGGAGCACCCGGAGGAAAACACGTGGTCACGGGGAGAGCGTACCAACTCTGTACAGACAGCGCCCGTGGTCAGGATCGAACCGGGGTCTCTGGTGCTGTAAGGCAGCAACTCTACCGCTACACTACTCTGCCGCCCCTTGTGGGAAGGGGCTTGACAGGGGGGGGACAGGATGGAATCAAGGTATAGAAACAAGGAACTCCAGATGCTGCTTTACAAAAACATAAATAAAGAGTGCTTGAGTAACTCAACGGATCAGGCAGCATCCCTGGAGAACATGGATGGGTGACGTTTTAAGTCCGGAGTCTTCTTCTGACTCTAGGTGTTTGACGACAAGTTCAGTGGGGCAGAAGGCGGCAGAAACAATGGGTTGTGGTGAGTCGACACAGTAAGTGAAAATGAATTCTTTATATAGAACGATAAACAAAGCGTTTCTCTCAACTGCGTTTTATGTCAGCCAAATAATACTACCCAGGTGGAGCTCGACTGATTAACGATACAAAAAACCTGTGAAAACACGCCCGCGATCACGTGATCCCGCCAGCCAATACCGTGGGTTTGTGTTGCCTTAAGCCACCACTAGGTGCTACAGGATCCCCCCCAGAACCAGAGGTACGGAACCAAGCGGGAGGCCGAATGTGGCGACCGGACTGAGTGGCAACGAGGAGCACGACGGACGGTACAAGCGGGACTGGAGGAAAAGAGGCAGGAAACAGTAAAGGGCCTGTCCCACTTGTCCATCATTCGCGTGCCATTTATGCGACCTGCTAGCGTGTAGGTAGCGTGTGAGTAGTGTGTGGGTAGCGTGTGAGTAGCGTGTGGGTAGCGCGTGGGTAGCGTGTGAGTAGCGTGTGGGTAGCGTGTGAGTAGCGTGTGGGTAGCGCGTGGGTAGCACGGGACGGGCGCATGGAGTGGTGTGGAGGAGTGTGGACTTCGTCCTGCAGGAAATCTTTGTGCGACACCGGCCTGTCACATAACTGACGGCCAAAGTGGGACAGGCCCAAGTCCCTGGCGCGGCACAACATCTCACCTCCAACAGCAGCAGAAGAAGGCAAACGATCGCCGAGCTTGGCCTGGAGCTCACGGCCATTGCGGATCCGGATCTGCCCCCACTCCGACTCCCAGAGCGGGGCCAAGACGATTGGAGATCGGGCAGCATCTCTGGACAGAAGCAATGGGTGACGTTTCGGGTCGAGACCCTTCTTCAGACTGAAGAAGAGTCTCCACCCGAAACGTGATCCATTCCTTCTCTCCAGAGATGCTGTTGATCCCTTTGAGTTACTCCAGCATTTTGTGTCTATCTTCAAATGACGTCACGCGCTCCAGACGGCTGTGCGGACGCGTGATGACGCGTGCGATCGTCGCGTAAATGACGGCCAAGTGGGACAGGCCCTTAACGGTGCAGGGGAGACAGGCACAGCAGGTATTGTATTGTATATCTTTATTGCCATTTTTCTGAGTACTTACATACCCAGAGGTGCACTCGAAACGACCAGCGGTCAGCCTCTCTATGCCAGGGCTGGGCCACGATCACTGGGCTGTCGACATCCAGGTGTGCAGGTTTGAGGCGAGCGACCGAAACGATCTCCTCTCTGCCCCCAACAGAAAAGTCACGATGCCGGGTGCCACACTGGGAAACGACCTTCATAAACCGGCTGCAGCGGTGTCCGGTGCCCGTTCCTGCGAATGAATACAAATAAACCGTTCTTAAGCTCCGACGGCACATACACCGGAGCCATCCCATGCCGCGAGTTGGTACAGGAGACAGGCCGCCCACTTTCTCCCTGAGGCTCGCCAAAACAGACGAAACGGGCTCCGGCTGCCCACGAGCCGCGGGAAGGAAATCCCCGGGTACCCGCAGCGGGGAGCCATACACAAGCTCGGCGGACAATGTATCCAGATCCGCCTTTGGAGCCGTGTGGATGCCCAGCAGCACCCAAGGCAACTGGTCGACCCAGTCCGGGCCCGTGTGCCGGGCCTTCATCGCTGACTTCAAATGGTGGTAGAAATCTCTCCTGGCACACCAAAACGGACAATCCAATGAGCTGCGAGGGCCCGAGCACAAGACATGGCGGAGGTGTCAGTAAGCGGAATTGCTTCCGGCAACGTAATGAAATGATCTACGACGGTCAGCAGGTGCGTGGCACCACGAGACGGCGGTAGTGGGCCCCCCAAATCAACATGGATGTGTAGGAAACGGCCAGAGGGAATCACAAAACCCTGCACTGTGCCCGCACATCTCGCTGGACCTTCGATGTCTGGCAGGTGATACAGGCTCCGGCCCATGCCGCAACCTGCTTGCGAAGGCCCTGCCAGACAAACTTGTCCGCCACCAGCGCAGAAGTCGCCCGGATGGAAGGATGTGTCAGGCCATGGATACGGTCGAAATCCCATCGCCACCAACCCACGGGGACAATAGGGCGTGGTCTCCCGGGTGACACGTCACAGAGGACCGACACCCCTGCCGGACCAAAAGGGACCGGCCAACCGCAACCCGGTGGCATCTTCCCGCTCTCGCATTATGCCGCGGCGAGCTCCGTATAATCCACACCGAGGTCCACGGCAAGCAAACGGCTGAGACCGCAGGATGAGACAACGATTATGTGACCAGGTTCAGTTTACCAGCCACATGTTGGATGTCAGTAGTGAATTCAGACACAGAAGCCAGGTGCCATTTCCTGACAGGCGGACCAGGGGTCGGATACTTTAGTGAAGGCGAATGTCGGGGGTTTGTGGTCAGTGAAGGCCGTGCAGGGCCCGCCCTCTAAAAAGTAAGGGAAGTGAAGGACAGCCAAATGAAGGGCTAGGAGCTCCCGGTTGAAGGCAATGTAGCTGTGCTGCGGGGGTCTCAGATGAGCACCCCTCCGACAGCTGTATCAGGGCGTCCACAGTGAGGGGCAGTCGGGCATCAGCCCGCGGGTGCATCAGCATGGTGGCCTTGGCCAACACCTCCTTCGCACCAACGTACGCAGCCACGGCCTCGTCAGTCCACACGAGGTCCCGTGGCTTACCGGCGAGGCACTGGTACAAAGGCCGCATGACCCTGGCAGCTGCCGGCACGAAACAGTGATAGAAGTTCACCATGCCCACCAACCCTTGTAGCCCCTTGATGGTGTGCGGCCGAGGGAATTGGCGAATGGCCTCCACCTTAGTGGGCAGCAGGGCCGCGCCCTGTGAGTTAACATGGTGCATTCGTAATAAGGTGGATGAGTTGAAGGTGCAGAATATGATATATTAATGAATATGATATAGTTGGGATCACGGAGACATGGCTCCAGGGTGACCAAGGCTGGGAGCTGAACATCCAGGGATATTCAATATTCAGGAGGGATAGAGAGAAAGGTAAAGGTGGTGGGTAGGTAGCGTTGCTGGTTAGAGAGGAGATTAATGCAATAGAAAGGAAGGACATTAGCTTGGAGGATGTGGAATCGATATGGGTAGAGCTGCGAAACACTAAGGGGCAGAAAACGCTAGTGGGAGTTGTGTACAGGCCACCTAACAGTAGTAGCGAAGTTGGGGATGGCATCAAACAGGAAATTAGAAATGCGTGCAACAAAGGTAAAACAGTTATAATGGGTGACTTCAATCTACATATAGATTGGGTGAATCAAACTGGCAGGGGTGCTGAGGAAGAGGATTTTCTTGGAATGTATGCGGGATAGTTTTCTAAAGCAACATGTAGAGAAACCAACGAGAGAGCAGACTGCGTATTGAGTAATGAGGAAGGGTTTAGTTAGCAGTCTTGTTGTGCGTGGCCACTTGGGCAAGAGTGACCATAATATGGTTGAGTTCTTCATTAGGATGGAGAGTGACATTGTTAATTCAGAAACAAGGGTTCTGAACTTAAAGAAAGGTAACTTTGAGGATATGAGACGTGAATTGGCCAAGATAGACTGGCAAGTGATTCTTAAAGGGTTGACGGTGGATATGCAATGGAAGGCATTTAAAGACTGCATGGATGAACTACAAAAATTGTTCATCCCAGTTTGGCAAAAGAATAAATCAGGGAAGGTAGTGCATCCGTGGATAACAAGGGAAATCGGGGATAGTGTCAAAACAAAAGATGAAGCATACAAATTAGCCAGAAAAAGCAGCCTACCAGAGGACTGGGAGAAATTCAGAGTCCAGCAGAGGAGGACAAAGGGCTTAATTAGGAAAGGGAAAATAGATTATGAAAGAAAACTGGCAGGGAACATAAAAACTGACTGCAAACGTTTTATAGATATGTGAAGAGAAAAAGGTTAGTTAAAACAAATGTAGGTCCCTTGCAGTCAGAAACAGGTGAATTGATCATGGGGAACAAGGACATGGCAGACCAATTGAATAACTACTTTGGTTCTGTCTTCACTAAGGAAGACATAAATAATCTGCTGGAAATAGCAGGGGACCGGTGGTCAAATGAGATGGAGGAACTGAGTGAAATCCAGGTTAGCTGGGAAGTGGTGTTAGGTAAATTGGATGGATTAAAGGCCGATAAATCCCCAGGGCCAGATAGGCTGCATCCCAGAGTACTTAAGGAAGTAGCCCCAGAAATAGTGGATGCATTAGTGATAATTTTTCAAAACTCTTTAGGTTCTGGAGTAGTTCCTGAGGATTGGAGGGTAGCTAATGTAACCCCACTTTTTAAAAAGGGAGGGAGAGAGAAAATGGGGAATTACAGAACAGTTAGTCTAACATCGGTAGTGGGGAAAATGCTAGAGTCAGTTATTAAAGATGGGATAGCAGCACATTTGGAAAGTGGTGAAATCATTGGACAAAGTCAGCATGGACTTTTGAAAGGTAAATAATGTCTGACGAATCTTATAGAATTTTTCGAGGATGTAACTAGTAGAGTGGATAAGGGAGAACCAGTGGATGTGTTATATCTGGACTTTCAGAAGGCTTTTCGACAAGGTCCCACATAAGAGATTAGTATGCAAACTTAAAGCACACGGTATTGAGCGTTCAGTATTGATGTGGATAGAGAACTGGCTGGCAGACAGGAAGCAAAGAGTAGGAGTAAACAGTTCCTTTTGAGAATGGCAGGCAGTGACTAGTGGGGTGCAGCAAGGCTCAGTGCTGGGACCCCAGTTATTTTCAATATATATTAATGATTTGGACGAGGGAATTGAATGCAACATCTCCAAGTTTGCGGATGACACGAAGCTGGGGGGCAGTGTTAGCTGTGAGGAGGATGCTAGGAGGCTGCAAGGTGACTTGGATAGGTTGGGTGAGTGGGCAAATGCATGGCAGATGCAGTATAATGTGGATAAATGTGAGGTTATCTACTTTGGTGGCAAGAACAGGAAAGGAGACTATTATCTGAATGGCGGCCGATTAGGAAAAGGGGAGAAGCAACAAGACTTGGGTGTCATGGTACACCAGTCATTGAAAGTAGGCATGCAGGTGCAGCAGGCAGTGAAGAAAGCGAATGGTATGTAGGCAAAAGGATTTGAGTATAGGAACAGGCAGGTTCTACTGCAGTTGTACAGGGCCTTGGTGTGACCACATCTGGAGTATTGTGTACAGTTTTGGTCTCCAAATCTGAGGAAAGACATTCTTGCCATAGAGGGAGTACAGAGAAGGTTCACCAGACTGATTCCTGGGATGGCAGGTCTTTCATATGAAGAAAGACTGGATAGACTCGGCTTGTACTCGCTAGAATTTAGAAGATTGAGGGAGGATCTTATAGAAACTTACAAAATTATTAAGGGGTTGGACAGGCTAGATGCAGGAAGATTGTTCCCAATGTTGGGGAAGTCCAGAACAAGGGGTCACAGTTTAAGGATAAGGGGGAAGTCTTTTACGACCGAGATGAGAAAAACATTTTTCACACAGAGAGTGGTGAATCTCTGGAATTCTCTGCCACAGAAGGTAGTTGCGGCCAGTTCATTGGCTATATTTAAGAGGGAGTTAGATGTGGCCCTTGTGGCTAAAGGGATCAAGGGGTATGAAGAGAAGGCAGGTACAGGATACTGAGTTGGATGATCAGCCATGATCATATTGAGTGGCGGTGCAGGCTCGAAGGGCCGAATGGCCTACTCCTGCACCTAATTTCTATGTTTCTATGTTTCTATGAGACATTGGTGAGGCTACATTTACAGTATTGTGTTCAGTTTTGCGCACCCAGTTATGGGAGAGATATTGTCATGCTGGAAAGGATGCAGAGCAGATTGACAAGGGTGTTGCCAGGACCTGACGGCCTGAGCTATAGGGAGAGGTTGACCTGGCTGGGACTCTATTCTTTGGAGCGCAGGAGGATGAGGGGTGATCTTAAAGAGATGTATAAAATCATGAGAGGAATAAATCGGATAAACCAACGCCCAGAGTAGGAGAATCAAGAACCAGAGATCATCGTTTTAAGGTGAGAGGGGTAAAGATTGAATGGAAACCTGAGGGGTAGCTTTTTTACACAAAAGGTGGTGGGTATATGGAAGGAGCTGCCGGAGGAGATAGTTGAGGCAGGGACTATTATGAACCATCCAGACCTCTGAGGTCGTCAGGGACTGGTCTGATTTCTGTCCCCAGAGTCAGAACTAAACATGGAGAAGCAGCTTTTAGTTTTTATGCACGACATATATGGAACAAACCTCCAGTAAAATGCAGGTCCGCTCCAACTCTCAGTTCTTTTAAATCGGGGCTGAAGACTTCTTCTGCTTGACGCTGTTTTTAATTAAATTAAATAATTATTAATTTCTTACACAGCTCTGTATCTTTTATTCTTGCATTTTATACTTGTCTTATTGTATTTTAGCTTGTTTTTATTATCTATTCTTTTTAATGACTGTTTTTAATTGCTTTTGATTGCTTTTTAATGTTTTGTGTAAAGCACTTTGAATTGCCTTGTTCCTGAAATGTGCTATATAAATAAACTTGCCTGCTTGCTTGCGACATTTAAGATACATTTAGAAAGGTACATGGATAGGACAAGTTTAGAGGGATATGGGCCAAACGCAGGCAGGTGAGACTAGTGTAGATGGGACATGTCGGTCGGTGTGGGCAAGCTGGGCTGAAGGGCCTGTTTTCACGGTGTAAGATTCTATGACTAAAAAATTAGAAATCTGTCGGCACGTATATGTATCTTATCATTAGATGAAACGCGAGTCAGTATCAGTCATTGCAACTCTATGAGGGAAGGATGGTTTGGAGGTGTGGTGCAATTGAATAGTCATGCTTTCTCTACCTCAAGAGTCAATATTTCACCTCGATTTGAGTATGTAAGTTAGAGATGCTCCCTTAACAACCAGAATGTTGGCAGTGTATCAATTAAATATGATCCAGAATCCCTTCACAGGGGATTGCAAGCAGGAGCTTTGTGTGCAGAGGTTAAATTGTGCAATGCTGCTGTGTATAATTTTGTTTTAAATTTTAATAAAGCAGCTCTTTCAGCTCTCCTTCTCATAGCACCGAGGTTGAATCAGCATCTACAGATTAGAATGGGGGAAGAAAATCAAGGGGGAGGAAGGAGTGGAAAATAAAATTCTTCCCGACTCTTTGTGGCAAAAGGTGGCTCTTGAAATGAATCTGGAATTGAAAACTTGTCAGTCTCTTTCCATTAATCTAACAGTGCAGTGAATTTCATTAGCCAAGGTGCTACATTAAGGCTCATTTGATCGCTGTTATAACAGTGATAGTAACACAAAGACAGATGGTAGGGGCCATTGGCTTATTAGTCAGTCCTTTCAGGATCCACTTGAAAAATATCTTACAAGGTGTTACTTTACTGTTCTTTGCTGTTCTCTGTGTGCAGTCACACGCGCTAATAAATGTTAAATGGTCCACCTATAGTGCTTGAGACTGGAGTCAGCACAGTCATTGTGAGAAATAGACGGGACGATGGCACAGCGGGTAGAGTTGCTGCCTCGCAGCGCCAGAGACCCGGGTTCGATCCTGACCACGGGTGCTGTCTGTACAGAGTGGGTGTGTTCTCCCCGTGACCAGCGTGGGTTTTCTCGGGGTGCTCCGGTTTCCTCCCACACTCCAAAGACATGCAGGTTTGTAGGCTAATTGGCTTTTGTAAATTGTCCCTAGTGTGTGGGATAGAACTAGTGTACGGTGGATCGCTGGTCGGCCCGGCATCAGTGGACCCGTATCCGCGCTGTATGTCAAAAGCTCTTTAGTTTAGTTCAGAGATACAGCGCGGAAACAGACTCTTCAGCCAATCGGGTCGGTGCGACCAGCGATCCCCACACATTAACACTATCCTACACCCACTAGGGACATTTTTTACATTTACCTAGTGTGTGTGCAGGATAGTGTTAATGTGCAAGGATCGCTGGTCGGCGCGGACTCGGTGGGCCGAAGGGCCTGTTTCTGCGCTGTATCTCGAAAGTAAACTAAACTAAACTAAACATTGAACAAGCAAAAGGGTGTTGAAGATCCAAATGGCAATTAGGGCACGTTTTAAATGCTTATAATGTCCAAGTGTCCCCTCATCCTACACCCATTATCCTACACACACAAGGGACAATTTACATTTTTTAGTGAAGCCAATTAATCTATAAACCTGTATGTCTTTGGAGCATGGGAGGAAACCGGAGATCTTGGGAAAACCCACGCAGGTCACGGGGAGAACGTGCAAACTCCATACAGACAGCACCCATAGTCAGGATCAAACCCGGGTCTCCAGCACTGCATACGCTGTAAGGCAACAACTCTTCCGCTGCGCCACCGTGACCTCTCTTTGTCTTTCCACACATGCAGCCTGACCTCCTGGGTATTTCTAGCATTTTCTGTTTTCATGTTTGTTGGGTTTTTAATGACTTTCTACCCAAACTTTATCCCTCATCAAAAATTCTAAAGAAACATTATCCAATGTTTATCTTATAGAGGTGTAAAAGATAATAAGGGGAATAGATAGGGTAGATGCACATAGTCTTTTACCCAGAGTGGAATCAAGAACCAGAGGACATAGGTTTAAAGTGAGAGGGGAAAGATTTAATGGAAACCTGAGGGGTAACTTTTCACACTGAGGATGGTGGGTACATGGAACAAACTGCCAGAGGAGGTGGAGACAAAATGCTGGAGTAACTCAGTGGGTCAGGCAGCGTTTCTGGAGAAAAGGAATAGGTTACGTATCTCTCTTCTCCAGAGATGCTGCCTGACCCATTGAGTTACTCCAGGATTTTGTGTCTATTCTTGGTGTAAACCAGCATCTGCAGTTCCTTCCTGCACATTTTGACAGGGGAGGTAGTTGAGGCAGGTATTACAACACCATTTAGAATACATTTGGACAGGTAAATGGATAAGAAAGATTTACAGGGATATGGGCCAAACGCAAGCTGGTAGGACTTGTGTAGATGGGGCATCTTGGTCGAAATAGGCAAGTTGTGCCGATGGGCCTGTTTCCATGCTGTATGGGTCTATGTCTATTTTAGAGGGACGTGGGCGAAATGCTGGCAGGTGGGATGTGGATGGGGTATCTTGGACGGCATGGGCAAGTTGGGCCAAAGGCCCTGTATCCACGCTGTACGACTCTAAGATTGTAAGAACTTGCTGTATCTAATTTGGCCGCTGCATTTCCAACATTACAACAGAGACCACACTTTGAAATGTCTCATTGCCTGTAAAAGTCTTTGGAACATTTTTAAAGAGATGCCACGAAAATCCAAAACCTCTTCTTAGTTTTTAATTAAAATTTCCATTGATACAAACTGATGAGCTAAATGTTGTCCATTGCAGAAGTGAACATAAAGGGTCGATCATGCTGTGTGAAAATAACAGTTACTCTGACCACCTCCTGGCAACGAAACAGACCCTAGATTGTATAAAAGCTGCCCATAAAGTCGATATTATTAAAAACCAGGTACCCTGTGGTGACTTCAACAAGATAATCTAAATCTCCGATCTCACGTGACAATTTAAAATGGATAATGTTGAACTTGTGCATTTACCGACATGCTTTGAATGCCACAATAAAACCTTGTAATCATTCCCTGCTTGTCCAATACACCATAAAATGACTATAATAAATGGAAGTGTCCTAATCACTCCCAGTTACCAATAATTCTACACATTAAAATATGGGAACGTTGCAATGGGTTTATTCCGTGTTCATCCACCGTCCGTGATGTATTCGTTCCCAGTTCGAACCTCAGACGGCAGCACAGTTGGGAACTGATTCCTTCTGGCTTGTTGCTCTTAATAAAAACAGAATTAATGGATAACATATAAACCAACTTCTGTGTCACACCATGGGGAACGGAGATTTAGATTCTGAACTGCGCATCTTCTAACATCTCCATTTAGATTGTATTGCCCGCTGCCTGAAATCCATTTTTAGATTCTGTTAACTTTCAGAAACGAAGGCTTCCCTGCATTGAAGATGGACACAAAATGCTGGAGTAGCTCAGCGGGTCAGGCAGCATCTCCGGAGAAAAGGAATAGGTGACATTTCGGGTCGGAACGTCTGAGAAAGGGTCCCGATCCAAAATGTCAACAATACATCACGGACGGTGGATGAACACGGAATAAACCCATTGCAACGTTCCCATTTTTTAATGTGTAGAATTATTGGTAACCGGGAGTGATTAGGATACTTCCATTTATTATAATCATTTTATGGTTTCACTCCAGAGATGCTGCCTGACCCGCTGAGTTACTCCAGCATGTTGTGGCTATCTTCGGTGTAAACCAGCATCTGTAGTTCCTTCCTACATACATTTCATTGCATTGGCTGAGGGAATATATTTTTTCAGCTCATTCTGAAATGATCATTAATTTGTGGCGAGACTTAAATGAAACAAGTGCACTGCTTGTTGGTGAACCAATCATCAACTAAATAAATTCTAAAGCAAAATGTAAATGCAAGAGAAGAATTCCGAGCATCTCCCTATCCAATGACTATCAGGCTGTTGAACACCACGACTCCAACTAAACACCAGATTACGAACAGAAAGGTTCTGACTGTCAACCCTGTCAATATCTCAGTGTCTCGTGTTACTTTGCACAAGTTCACCGTCGATTTTCCGGCAACCAGTTGGCTGGCACCTCCTTTAATCCGGACAGAATTATGAGAGCGCACTTGAAATCCCTCGCACGGAAGTCCCCCCGAATATTTGGCGCCAAGGCCGGGTGGCGCGGCCACTCTTGACCTCATTGGGATTTCCGAGCCAGATCGGCTGGGTCGAATTTGCCCCCTGCGGCCAGGGCTCTGGAACTCTGGCCCGGCCGGAGCCGGCAGATCCGTTCCCATAGCCAACGTACATAAAACAAATGAATGAAAGATACATAGAAAACATAGAAACATAGAAATTAGGTGCAGGAGTAGGCCATTCAGCCCTTCGAGCCTGCACCGCCATTCAATATGATCATGGCTGATCATCCAACTCAGTATCCCGTACCTGCCTTCTCTCCATACCCTCTGATCCCCTTAGCCACAAGGGCCACATCCAACTCACTCTTAAATATAGCCAATGAACTGGCCTCAACTACCCTCTGTGGCAGAGAGTTCCAGAGACTCACCAATCTCTGTGTGAAAAAAGTCTTTCTCATCTCGGTCTTAAAGGATTTCCCCCTTATCCTTAAGCTGTGACCCCTTGTCCTGGACTTCCCCAACATCGGGAACAATCTTCCAGCATCTAGCCTGTCCAACCCCTTAAGAATTTTGTAAGTTTCTATAAGATCCCCTCTCAATCTCCTAAATTCCAGAGAGTATAAACCGAGTCTATCCAGTCTTTCTTCATAAGACAGTCCTGACATCCCAGGAATCAGTCTGGTGAACCTTCTCTGCACTCCCTCTATGGCAATAATGTCCTTCCTCAGATTTGGAGACCAAAACTGTACTCAATACTCCAGGTGTGGTCTCACCAAGACCCTGTACAACTGAAGTAGAACCTCCCTGCTCCTGTACTCAAATCCTTTTGCTATGAAAGCTAACATACCATTCGCTTTTTTCACTGCCTGCTGCACCTGCATGCCTACTTTCAATGACTGGTGTACCATGACACCCAGGTCTCGCTGCATCTCCCCTTTTCCTAATCGGCCACCATTTAAATAATAGTCTGCTTTCCTGTTTTTGCCACCAAAGTGGATACCCTCACATTTATCCACATTATACTGCATCTGCCAAACATTTGCCCACTCACCCAGCCTATCCAAGTCACCTTGCAGTCTCCTAGCATCCTCCTCACAGCGAACACTGCCCCCCAGCTTAGTGTCATCCGCAAACTTGGAGATATTGCCTTCAATTCCCTCATCCAGATCATTAATATATATTGTAAATAGCTGGGGTCCCAGCACTGAGCCCTGCGGTACCCCACTAGTTACTGCCTGCCATTGTGAAAAGGACCCGTTTACTCCTACTCTTTGCTTCCAGCCAGTTCTCTATCCACATCAATACTGAACCCCTAATACCGTATGCTTTAAGTTTGTATACTAATCTCTTATGTGGGACCTTGTCGAAAGCCTTCTGGAAGTCCAGATATACCACATCCACTGGTTCTCCCCTTATCCACGCTACTAGTTACATCCTCGAAAAATTCCACAAGATTCGTCAGACATGATTTACCTTTTGTAAATCCATGCTGACTTTGTCCAATGATTTCACCACTTTCCAAATGTGCTGCTATCCCATCTTTAATAACTGACTCTAGCAGTTTCCCCACTACCGATGTTAAACTAACTGGTCTGTAATTCCCCGTTTTCTCTCTCCCTCCCTTCTTAAAAAGAGGGGTTACATTTGCTACCCGCCAATCCTCAGGAACTACTCCAGAATCTAAAGAGTTTTGAAAGATTATCACTAATGCATCCACTATTTCCTGAGCTACTTCCTTAAGTACTCTGGGATGCAGCCTATCTGGCCCTGGGGATTTATCGGCCTTTAATCTATTCAATTTACCCAACACCACTTCCCGACTGACCTGGATTTCACTCAATTCCTCCTTTGACCCACAGTCCCCTGCTATTTCAGGCAGATTATTTATGTCTTCCTTAGTGAAGACGGAACCAAAGTAGTTATTCAATTGGTCCGCCATATCCTTGTTCCCCATGATCAACTCACCTGTTTCTGACTGCAAGGGACCTACATTTGTTTTAACTAACCTCTTTCTCTTTACATATCTATAAAAACTTTTGCAGTCAGTTTTTATGTTCCCTGCCAGTTTTCTTTCATAATCTATTTTTCCTTTCCTAATTAAGCCCTTTGTCCTCCTCTGCTGGTCTCTGAATTTCTCCCAATCCTCTGGTATGCTGCTTTTTCTGGCTACTTTGTACGCATCATCCTTTGCTTTGATACTATCCCTGATTTCCCTTGTTATCCACGGATGCACTACCTTCCCCGATTTATTCTTTTGCCAAACTGGGATGAACAATTTTTGTAGTTCATCCATGCAGTCTTTAAATGTCTTCCATTGTATATCCACCGTCAACCCTTTTAGAATTAATTGCCAGTCAATCTTGGCCAATTCACGTCTGATACCCTCCGCAAGAGGCAACGATAGTCAAGGAAAGGTGGAGCCCACAATGGTCCATTGTTGGCTGTGGGCTAGGTGATATAGACAGTGAAACTCAACAGGACGACAGTGAAACTAGTCCGATGACTAGGGTGGGGGTGGGACAAAGGGGATGAGGGAGGGGATGCAAAGGCTGCTTGACGTTAGAGAAACCAATATTCATACCGCTGGGTTGTAAGCTGCCCAAGCGAAATATGAGGTTCTGTTTCACCAATTTGCGTTTGGCCTCACTCTGACAACGGAGGAGGCCCAGGACAGAAAGGTCAGTGTGGGAATGGGAAGGAGAGTCAAGGGCCTGTCCCACTTTCACGACCTAATTCACAACCTTTTTTACTCGTGGACATTTTTCATCATGTTGAAAAAACGCCCCGACCTACTTGATACCACGAGAACCTACGACTAGCATCACGACCTACCTACGACCTACCTACGACCTACCTATGACCTAGTGACAGACCATGCTGCAAGTATGAGTCATGGGAAAACTTGGCAGAGGTCGTGAATTAGGTCGTGAAAGTGGGACAGGCCCTTTAGTGTGTTTGGCAACCGGGAGATCACATTGGTGAAGGCGGACTGAGCAGAGGTGTTCAGCAAAACATTTGTGAGTCAGCAGGGGTCAGGTAAAGTGGCCATCAGCTCAGCAGCCACTGTCCAGAATGTCTAACATGAATGGAACTATTTCTCAGCTTACAAAGTGCTGAACATGCAGAATTGTGCCGCTTACCGGGGACAACATTTTAGGCACATGCAATCTTCAACAAGACAGACTTTATTCATTTCTTTTCTGCCGTTTTACAACGGGAAACAGACATGAATACTGGGCAAAATTCCAGTGCAACGCTTAGCTTTAACATGGGGCTTTTTGATCTATGTCCAGCCCCCACTGGAGTTGCCCACCTCTTTGCTTCATGACCATCTTTCCGTGATACTTTCAAGCTCACGGTAATCCTGGTCCCATTCCACCTTGATTACAGAGAGAGTTTTGTGGATCATTTCTGTGCCCTTGCTGAAACCTGTAAGGGAAATACGTTTTTTTAGATGCGAGGAAAGTGGCGCAGCGGTAGAGTTGCTGCCTCACAGCGCCGGAGACCTGCATTCGATCCTGACTACGGGCGCTTGTCTGTACAAAGTTTATATGTTCCCCCCCCCCGCCCCCCCCTGTGACCTGCGTGCGTTTTCTCCAGGTTCTTCGGTTTCCTCCCACATGCCAAAGACGTGCAGCTTTGTAGGTGAATTGGCTTGGCATGACTGTAAATTGTCCCCAGTGTGTAGTAGGATAGTGTTAATGCTGGTCGGCACGGACTCGGTGGGCCGAAGGGCCTGTTTCTGTGCTGTATCTCTAAACTAAACTAAACTAAACTAAACATTGAACAAGCAAAAGGGACACAACAGTGTCAAAGATCCAAATGGCTTGTGGCAATTAGGTCACGGTTTAAATGCTTATAATGTCCAAGTGTCCCCTCCTCCTACACACATTATCCTACACACACAAGGGACAATTTACATTTTTTACGGAAGCCAATGGACCTACAAACCTGTACATCTTTAGAGTGTGGGAGGAAACTGGAGCACCCAGGGAAAACCCACGCAGGTCACGGAGAGAACATACAAATTCCGTACAGACAACACCCGCTGTCAGGATCGAACCCAGGTCTCTGGCACTGTAAGGCAGCAACTCTATCACTGCGCCACCATGCAGCCCTAAAAGAGATGCCCGTCCCTGCGTGGGCTCAAAAATAAACCTCACACTGCTCTGCAATCAATTCCATCAACCATTCCTCAGCCCACTTGCCCAAGCGATCGACAGCCTGCTGTGATATTTGACAACCATCTTCACTATCTACAATACCAACCACTTTGGTGTCATCTGCAAACTTGCTAAACATAACTTTGTATGTTCTCATCCAAATCATCGACACAGAAGACAAACAGTATTGCACTCAGCACCGAACCCTGAGGCACATGACTAGTCACAGGCCTCCAAACCGAGAAGCAAACCTTCCACCATCACCCTCTGCTTCTTTTCATGAAGCCAATTTTCCACCCATTCATCTATCTCAGAGATCTCAGACTCGCTGGAGGTCCAATCCTAGTGGTCCAGACAGTCTGCTCAGAAAGAGGACTTCTCTCTGAGCCCAGCACAGATGCACTTGTTTCATTAACCTCCCTCATTCAGTCCCAATGATTCTGAAATTAGACTGATTTTAACAACCAACATATCTGCTTTATGCGTGAAACAGCTTGCCGAACCTGCCAGCATCTGTACACTCGCTTTCTTTCAAACTGCCTCCATTGGGCACTCTCTGCTCCAAAATTCCTGTTGCAAAAACCACTCTGCAGCCACGCAAAACAGTACTTGAAGGACCAACAGATAATAGCAAACAATTATCTTCCATTAATCTGCACTACAAATGTTACCCTCTTCCTTCACTATTCGCATTCCTTCCTCTGGCTTTACAATTCCCAACTCGTCACCCCTTTTGTCTTCTATATCCCCTCATTACTACCTCTTCCACAGCCAACAATGGACCATTATGAGCTCCACCTTTCTTTGGTCATCGGTGCCGGATCGTGTGGCCGAAGGGCCTGTTTACGTACTGCATCTCTAACCTAAACCTCGAATTTCCCTCTCCCTTGATTCTCAGTCTGAAGAAGGGACGCAGTCCGAAATGTCACCTATTCCTTTTCTCCAGAGATGCCGCCTGACCCGTTGAGTTCACGTTCACAAGTTATAGGAGTAGAATTAGGCAATTCGGCCCATCGAGTCTACTCCGCCATTCAATCATGGCAGATCTCTGCCACCTAATCGCATTTCCTTACTTCTCCCCATAACCCTTGACACCCGTTCTAATGAATAAGTTGTCCATCTCTGCCTTAAAAATATCCACTGACTTGGCCTCCACAGTCCTCTGTGGCAATGAGTTCCACAGATTAATTACCTCATGACAAAAGAAGTTGCCTCCTCACCTTTTTAAAGGAGCATCCCTTTAATTCTGAGGCTATGACCAGTGGAAACACCCTTTCCACATCCACTCTATCTATGCCTTTCATTATTTGGTAAGTTTCAATAAGGTCCCCCCTCAACCTTCTAAACTCCTGCGAGTACAGGCCCAGTGCTGTCAAACGCTCATCATATGTTAACCCACTCATTCCTGGGATCATTCTTCTAAACATCTTCTTGACCCTCCCCAGAGCCAGCACACCCTTCCTCAGATATGGGGCCCACATTAGCTCACAGTACTCCAAATGTGGTCTGACCAGTGCCCTATAGAGCCTCAGCATTACATCTCTGTTTTTGTATCCCAGTCCTCTCGATATAAATGCTAGCATTGAATTTACTTTCCTTAAACCAGCATTTGTAGTTCCTTCCTACACATTTTCTCACACCTGTTTTAATCTCCGGCCTGTATTCTGACATTCTGGTTATCAAAAGCCTCCTCGCCTGTGTCCACATATTACCTGCCAGTGCCACGCTTTGCCCTGTCCTTCCTCTCTCTCAAAGCCTCCTTCCCCCAACCCCTCTCCACTACAACCAGTGTGAAGAAGGGTTCCGACCCATAACGTTACCTCTCCATGTTCTCCAGGGATGCTGCTTGTGGCCTTTTCTGTAAACCATTCATCCATGACTGATGATCCTCATCCAGATATCAACGCTATCCACAACTTTGGAAGAACATTTAATGCATTAATTGCACATTCCCTTCCAGATACATTGCAACTGTCATCCTATTTCAAATTGGCAGGATAATATCTGTCTGTAGACAACATTCAAAGAACATTGAGCATCAAATCATGACCTCTCTCTCTCTCTCTCTCTCTCTCTCGTCTCTCTCTCTCTCTCTCTCTCTCTCTCTCTCTCTCTCTCTCTTTCTCTCTCTTTCTCGCTCTCCCTATCGCATATTCTATCTCTCCTTTCTCTCTATCCCTCTCACTCTCTCCCTCACTTTCCCTCTCTCTCTCTCACCAATTCTCATCTTCACACTCTAACTCCCTCAGTCAGTCTCGCTCTCTCGCTCTCTCGCTCTCTCCCTCTCTCTCTCTCTCTCTCCCTCTTTCACTCACTCACTCTTTATCTGTCCCTCTGTCTCATTTTCTCGGTCTCAGCCTCTCTCATTAGTTTCAGTTCAGTTTAGAAACGGCACGGAAACAGGCTTTTTGGCCCACCCCATACACTAACACTATCCTACACACACTAGGGACACTTTACAATTATTACCAAAGCCAATTAGCCTACAAACCTGTACATCTTTGGAGTGTCGGAGGAAACCAGAGCTCCTAGATAAAACCCACGAGGTCACAGGGAGAACGTACAAACTCCGTACAGACAGCGCCCACAGTCAAGATTGAACAGAGGTCACTGTAAGGCGGCAACTCTACTTCTGCGGCATCTTGCACTAAACATTATTCCTTTTATCCTGTATCTGTACACTGTGGGCAGCTTTAATGTAATCCTGTCTTGCCTTTCTGCTGAGTGGATAGCACACAACAAAAAGCTTTGCACTGTACTTCGTTACGCCCGACAATAAGCTAAACTAAATATACACTGATGCAAGGGTATATTGAATTTCCTGCTCCGAACCAGTAATGAATTTGCATTTGATTATCTTTGAATATCCCAATGTTCTATAGATTCAGGATCAGTTCCTGTGGATTGGAGGGTAGCTAAAGTTAGCCCATTTTTTAAGAAAGACGTGAGAGAGAAAACAGGGAATTATAGACCAGTTAGCCTGACATCGGTGGTGGGGAAGAAGGTGGTGGGGTCAATTATCTATATAATTAAAAGTCTCAACTTGACCACTTCCTGTTTGTGTTGTATATTGATTTTAGAAAAAAACGCTAGCATATATCGCTAGGATTTTTGGCTATCTTACTAATAGTCCTCCTCTGCTTAGCAGGCCCCGAGGATTTTCCCATCGATTGGCTGTTTGGCTTGGCCTGCCCTGTGCTTGAAACTGCAATGGCAATGGAAGTGAAGTGAAAATGCAAGTAGCTGTTGGCTTGGCCTGCCCTGTGCTTGAAACTGCAATGGCATTGGAAGTGAAATGAAAATGCAATCAGCTGTTGGCTTGGCCTGCCCTGTGCTTGAAACTGCAATGGCAACGAAAGTGAAGTGAAAATGCAATAAGCTGTTTGGCTTGGCCTGCCCTGTGCTTGAAACTGCAATGGCAATGAAAGTGAAGTGAAAATGCAATCAGCTGTTTGGCTTTGCCTGCCCTGTGCTTGAAACTGCAATGGCATTGGAAGTGAAATGAAAATGCAATGAGCTGTTTGGCCTGCCCTGTGCTTGAAACTGCAATGGCAATGGAAGTGAAATGAAAATGCAATGAGCTGTTCAGCCTGCCCTGTGCTTGAAACTGCAATGGAATTGGAAATGAAATGAAAATGCAATGAGCTGTTTGGTCTGCCATGTGCTTGAAATGAAATGGAAATGAAATGAAATTTGTTTTGGCCTGCCTAAAACCACAAAATTTGGCTTACAGTGCTCTTATTAGCCGGGAAACCAGTCCCTTTTGCCCAAAATGTCCGTATTAGCCCAGGAGGAGCATTTTGACCCAAAAGGCCCGTGCCAGGCCAGGAAAAGTCCAGAAAACGTGCCTTTCACTGAGATTTCACTCTGATTGTATTTTAAAAGAGCCCCTTCAACTCATCAGGCCTGTACTAGCCCGGGAGGAGTCCTTTCGGCCCATCAGTAAGTATTCCCCTGCAAGTATTAAACCTCACCCCAGTATTTTTCTCCCTCCCTTCATTTGCTCCCTGTGAGATCCAGGCCAGGATAGACTTTCCTCCTTCATTGCTGTGATCTGCAAAAAAATATGAAAAATGTCTAAAATTGATTCTCCACTCTCTCCCCCCTTCTCTCTCACAGAGTCTCTCACATGTTTTGGGCAGAATTTCTGGCAGTTTCTAAGCTGCCAGCCCACCAGCCCTGAGTGACTGAGCTGCCAGCCCACCAGGCCTGAGTGACTGAGCTGCCAGCCCACCAGGCCTGAGTGACTGAGCTGCCAGCCCAGCAGGCCTGAGTGACTGAGCTGCCAGCCCAAGAATCTATTCGCCCCACAATGTCCATACTAGCCCTCTGGAAACCAGTCCCTTTGGTCCGCAACACCCATACTAGCACTCTAGAAAGCCCCCCCACTGGCCAGCAATATTGGAATTGGTGGAGAGGTGGAATATTGTATTGTGTGACCAGCCCTCCCATGTGAACATGACACCCAACGGGTCCCACTTAGTCTAGTGTGACAATAAAAAAACTCTTGACTCTCTTGACTCTTGACTAAACACACACATATAGATATTTATATATATAAAAACACAAAAGGAAACCAAGAAGAGACATTGTCAAAAACTATTTGCTTCTCTTCGTAAAACGATAGTGAGAGTCCTAGAGCATTTGAGTTCTGCCAATGTACTCGCTCATTACCACAAAGCCTAAGGTTGCAGGGTAATGAGAGCAGATCGTGAGGGAACGGCAGTAACACGTTCCTCTGACGGCTGCGGGGTGGATGGGCCACTACCCCGAGCAGTGCTTTTGGAACTTAAAGATCAAACGGCGAGGGCAATTGCTGCTCGCAACATCGGCTGCTGTTTAGATGCCTTTCCTAATGAGTCGGATTTGTGTTATCAGGAACTGAAGGCTGATTTGCAGCCCTGTCAACCGTTAATAAGTACTTTTTATATCCTCTATCCAAGCAGTTGGCAGCCGAGAGTCCTGACCTCCGTCGTATCCATAGAAAATATTAATCGTAGAATGGAGCTCAAACTAATGGTTTCTTAAGTGAGATGAAAGAGATTTGATTCAGGTGTCGGGAAGGATTCATTTTAACAAGGGGTTCATCCTGTCAGATGTTTACTTCAGGTGCGCTGCACAAAAAAAATGCTTACACTACAAAATCAGCTTTGTGAATCATTGACTATGGCTCCTTGAGGATGTGTTTGTGGGCTATTTAAACAGGAGTATTTTATTGAGGGAAAAAAACACAGTCCACAGTCATTTTTCGACATCATAAAACCGCTTGGCGCCTCTGTAGAAACAAGCATTCACACACAATCTTGAATTATTTAACACGGCATTCATCAAACCATTTCCCCGGTCTCTCTCAGCGACTATCGATGGAAACAAACTCTCGCCGAACTACTCTTGTGCATGCGTTGGTGTTTAGTTTAGTTTACTTTACCGACAGAGAGCGCAAACAAGCCCTTCGGCCCACAGAGTCCGCGCCGACCAGCGATCGCCCCGTTACACTAACACCATCTTACACACACTAGGGACAATGTACGATTTACAGAAGCCAATTAACCTGCAAACGTCTTATGGAGTGTGGGGGAAACCGGAGCACCCGGGGGAAACCCACACGGTCACGGGGAGAACGTGCAAACTCCACACAGACAGGATCAATCCGGGGTCTCTGGCGCTGTGAGGCAGCAACCCTACCACTGTGCCGTTGCTGGCGTTGTTCTGAATGGCCATTTTTGGGGTGCAGTTGGTTGATTGATTGAATGAAACAGCTTGGACACAGGCCCTTCGGCCCACCGAGCCCAGGCTGACTATCGATTACCCGTTCACACTGGTTCTATGTCATCCCACTTTTGCATCCAATCCCTACACGCACTAGGAAATAACTTACAGAGGGCCAATTAACCTGCAGACCCGCACATCTCTGAGATGTGGGAGGAAACCAGAGACCTGGGTTTGATCCTGACCTCGGTCATTGTCTGCATGGAACTTGAACGTTCTCCCAGTGTGGATGAGAAAGAGGGATAACAGAACTATTGTGAATGGGCGATCGATGGTTGGGCGGACCTAATGGGTCAAAAGGCCTCTTTCCATGAGGTAACTTTCAGGGGAGCCCTTCTAGTCAGATCCTTTCTGCACCGTCGGAACCTCACCACCAGCGCACGCTGCCATCGGGATGGCTGCTATGGAGAGGAGATGATTGACCACCTCTTTGCAGAGTGTGGATTTGCAAAGAGAGTCTGGAGAGGTCTGCAAGGATCCCTGTCACGGTTTATTCCAAACAGCTCCATCACAGAGGACTCTGTGATTTACGGACTGTTCCCAGGGATGCATTCAGAGACTGACATCGAGTGCTGCTGGAAGGTCATCAACTCGGTGAAAGACGCCCTTTGGTCTGCCCGAGCATTGTTCACCACCCAGCAGAGCGAGATGTCTGTCAGGGAATGTTGCCGACTGGCCCGCTGCAGACTGCAGGAGTACGTGCTGAGGGACGCACTGAAGCTCGGCGCAGTCAACGCCAAGGCTCGGCGGGGGAGGACCACAGTCTAGGGTCCTTCCGCTGTTGGACATGGGGGACAGGGTATGGTGGAGACGCCCCTCAAAATAAGGGAAGGGACTCCACGCCAGTGGGCCAAATGAGTGGCAAGGGTGGGGTACAAATATACAAAATATGAGCAATGTATGTAGACTGTATTGAACAATTTGTATAGCCTCCAAAAACGTTGGTTGATTTTTTCGCACAGTTGATGTATTGTTTACATTTATTACCTGAATAAAGTCTATTTTGAAATTAAAAAAAAAAAAATCTGTCAAACAATCTATTCATTTCATTTGGTTTAATTAATTTCATTTTGTTTAGAGATGCAGCATCGAAACAGGCGCTGACCAACGACCCCCGTACACTAGAACTATCCTACACACAAGGGAGGATTTACTATTTTTACCAAAGCCAATTTAACCTACGGACCTGTACGTCTTTGGAGTGTGGGAGGAAACTGGAGCACCCGGGGAAAACCCACGCGGTCACGGGGAGAACGCACAAACTCCGTACGGATGGCACCTGTTGTCAAGACCGTACTCAGGTCTCTGACGCTCTGAGGCAGCAACTCTATCACAGCGCCACCGTGCATTCAGTGTCCTTTCATCAGAAGCCTGGTGCTGCCCTCAACATTTATCATTCCCTTTGACAAGTTTTCACACCTTACACTTCCTTATCTATGTATCTCCCTCTCCCAGTGACATCAGTCTGAAGAAGGGTCTCGACCCGAAACGTCACCCATTCCTTCTCTCCAGAGATGCTGCCTGTCCCGCTGAGTCACTCCAGCATTTTGTGTCTATCTTCGGTTTAAACCCGCATCTGCAGCTCCTTCCTACACATCAACATTTTTCCAGTGATCACACGATCAAAAGTAGGCTTTCATTCAAAGTGCATAACACTTTGCCTTATTCACCAACTCACCAATAAAATGTTTACACTGCAGATAGCAATCTACTAATATTAAAGCATTTTGATGCGCCATATAAATGTTGACTGAATTAATATTTCTCGTTGTTGTACAGTTCACTCACCCGCCCAACCTCCCAGAAAGAAAGATGTGCATAAATAATCCATGTGCCCCAAAGACATGTCATCTTAAATCGTGCAAATCTAAATAAATTTAAATATCACAATCACAAATCAAATGAAACTGCAAATCCAAATGATTTTCTTTAAATTTTCATTAAATTGCTGGGAAACTCAACGCGGTGGCATTGAAACTGCCATCGAATATAGGAGCAAAGAGGTCCTTCTGCAGTTGTGTGCAGTTTTGGTCCCCTAATTTGAGGAAGGACATTATTGCTATTGAGGGAGTGCAGCGTAGGTTTACAAGGTTAATTCCCGGGATGGCGGGACTGTCATATGCTGAGAGAATGGAGCAGCTGGACTCTGGAGTTTAGAAGGATGAGAGGATATCTCATTGAAACATATAAGATTGTTAAGGGTTTGGACACGCTAGAGGCAGGAAACATGTTCCCAATGTTGGGGGAGTCCAGAACCAGGGGCCACAGTTTAAGAATAAGGAGGAAGCCATTTAGAACGGTGACGAGGAAACACTTTTTCTCACAGAGAGTGGTGAGTCTGTGAAATTCTCTGCCTCAGAGGGTGGTGGAGACAGGTTCTCTGGATGCTTTCAAGAGAGAGCTGGATAGGGCTCTTAAAAATAGCGGGGGATATGGGGAGAAGGCAGGAACGGGGTACTGATTGGGGATGATCAGCCATGATCACATTGAATGGCGGTGCTGGCTCGAAGGACCGAATGGCCTACTCCTGCACCTATTGTCTATTGTCTATTGTCTATTGAAACTGTCAGATTTCACTTTGTTGCTGACATATAAGCTGATTTTCAGAGTTGAACCTCATATTCATCCTCTGTATATTAAAAGCTCAACGCACCAGGCAGGTTGAGAGGATAATAGAAATCCTGACATGGCAGATAATTCCCTTGCTCTTATTCCATTGTCTCCTGTGCCTTTATGCCTCGTGTGAGATAACGTCGCTGATACTTAAAGGTTCAGCGTCACATTGTAAGTCAAAAGACAGGCACAAAAAGCTGGAGCAACACAGCGGGTCAGACATCACCCCTGGAGAAAAGGAACAGGTGACGTTTCGGGTCGAGACCCTTCTTCAGACTGACCCGCTGAGTTACTCCAGCACTTTGTGACTATCTAAGATGATGGCACTTTGTGTCTCGACCCGAAACGTCACCTATTCCTTTCCTCCGGAGATGCTGCCTGTCCCGCTGAGTTACTCCAGCTTTTTCCCTGTCTATCTTCGTTTTAAACCAGCATTTGCAGTCCCTTCCTACACATTATAAGGCTCCTTTGAGCTGTCGGTACAATCCTTCCCCCCCCCCCCCCCCCCCCCCCACCTCCCACTGTCTTTCAATTATTGTCATGAAAATTCAAGGTCAGCTCCTTATGTTTGGTGCTTTGCGAACGTTGCCCTGGGATTCATCCTCCCGGGAACACGGAATTTTTGCACGGAGTCGCCAACTCATTTTGCACATGTCACTGCGATGTTGAGGAGTTACTTAAATCCTTACTGCTTGTCAGAGATATCCCCGGCACACATTTCTTTGGCAGCTTTTTACATTCCCCTCGAACTCCACGACCTGACACACACACAATCAAATAAATCCCCGGGTTTAAAGCGATAAACTTTCCGTATCTTCCAAGCAAACGTGTAAATGAATGGCACAGGTTGTAGATCCCTCTTGAAGCCACCGGCTACAGTTCCATGGCCACCGCTTACTCACGCAATTAGCCATTCTTTGTCATTCATTAGCCGAACTCACAGGATAATGAAAGGCATAAATGGAGCGGATGTGCAGAGGGTGTTTCCAACAGTGGGAGAGTCTAGGACCAGTGATCATAGCCTCAGAATTAAAGGGCGCTCTTTTACAAAGGAAGTGAGGAGGATCTTCTTTGGTCAGAGGGTAGTCAATCAGAGGGAACTCATTGCCACAGAGGGCTGTGGAGGCCGTCGTCGGATATTTTTAAGGCAGAGATAGACAAAATCTTGTTTAGAACAGGTGTTAAAGGTTATGGTGACAAGGCAGGAAAATAGGATTAGGAGGCAGAGATCAGCCATGATTGAATGGTGGAGTAGACTCGATGGGCCGAATGGCCTAATTCTACTCCTATAACATGATCTTGTGGAGATGTTCGGACCACAAAGTGCACCACTCTGTAGAAACAAGGAACTGCAGATGCTGCTTTACGAAAGAATTCACAGAGCGGACGGAAGGGCCTGTTTCCATGCTGTATCGCAAGATTCAAGATTCAAGAGAGTTTATTGTCGTGTGTCCCCAATAGGACAATGAAATTCTTCCTTTGCTTCAGCACAACAGAACATAGTAGGCATGACTACAGAACAGATCAGTGTGTCCATATACCATTATGTAAATATATACACACATGAATAAATAAACTGATCAAGAGCAAATAACAGATAATGGGCTATTAATGTTCAGAGATTTGTCTGAGCCAAGTTCAATAGCCTGATGGTTGTGGGGAAGTAGCTATTCCTGAACCTGGTCGTTGCAGTCCTCAGGCTCCTGTACCTTCTACCTGAAGGTAGCAGGGAGATGAGTGTGTGGCCAGGATGGTGTGGGTCCTTGATGATACTGCCAGCCTTTTTGAGGCAGCGACTGCGGTAGATCCCCTCGATGGAAGGGAGGTCAGAGCCAATGATGGACTGGGCAGTGTTTACTACTTTTTGTAGTCTTTTCCTCTCCAGGGCGCTCAAGTTGCCGAACCAAGCCACGATGCAACCGGTCAGCATGCTCTCTACTGTGCACCTGTAGAAGTTAGAGAGAGTCCTCCTTGACAGACCCACTCTCCGTAATCTTCTCAGGAAGTAGAGGCGCTGATGTGCTTTCTTAATAATTGCATCAGTGTTCTCGGACCAGGAAAGATCTTCAGAGATGTGCACGCCCAGGAATTTGAAGCTCTTGACCCTTTCAACCATCGACCCGTTGATATAAACGGGACTGTGGGTCCCCATCCTACTCCTTCCAAAGTCCACAATCAGTTCCTTGGTTTTGCTGGTATTGCGGTTATTGAGGTATTGCCAGGTTATTGTGCGGGCACCATATGGACAGTCGCTCAATCTCTCTTCTATACTCCGACTCATCCCCATCAGTGATACGTCTCGCAACAGTGGTGCCGTCAGCGAACTTGATGATAGACTCTAAAGTTGAAAGTAAAGTCTAGAGGAGATAGTTGAGGCAGCTACTGCAACAGCATTTAAAAGACACTTGGACAGGTACACAGATACAAAAGGTTTAGAGGGATATGGACCAAATGCGGGAATATGGGACTAGCTTAGATGGGGCATCTTGGTTGGCGTGGCAAGTTGAGCTGAAGGGCCTGTTTTTGTGATGTGTGCCCCCTTGCTTTTATTACCCTAATCAAACTCAGTACATCAACATCCTTTCAACAACTAGAGAGCGACCCTGAGTTACTATCTACCTCATTGGAGACCCTCGGACTGACTATCTTTGATCGGACTTTACAGGACTTTATCTTGCACTAAACGTTATTCATGTTGTTCCCTTATCATGTATCTGTACACTGTAAATGGCTCGATTGTAATCCGGTGTAGTCTTTCTGCTGATCGGTTAGCATGCAACAATAGCTTTTCACTGTACCTCGCTACACGTGACCATAAACCTCATGCAAATAAAACTAAACTCAAACTCTGACTATATGTGGGAGAGGTACAGGTCCAAAGCTGCAGAGAGAAAGGTTGAATGGGTGGAAAGAGCAAAGGGGAAGTGTGTGAGCGGGTGGAGACCAGGAGAGACTGAGTGACCGCGGTGGAACTGGGTGGAAAAGCCACATGAAATCGTGAAGAATGAATGAATCAATCAATTAATACATTTATTCGCCAGGTATTCACATACAAGGAATTTGCCTTGGTGCTCCACCCACAAGTGACAACATGACATACAGTGAAAGCTAGGAATGACACATTAAAAAAATTAAACATTGATAATAAAACATTATCGATCAAACATGTGAATTAAATAAAATACAAGAGCAAAAGGAGTCTACAGATTTTTGGTTATTGAGTAGAGCTACTGTTCGTGGAAAAAAAAGCTGTTTTTATGTCTGGCTGTGGCAGCCTTGACAGTCCGTAGTCACCTTCCAAAGAGTTTGTGGCCAGGTTGAGAGGGGTCAGAAATGATCTTACCCGCTCACTTCTGTGTAGTATGTGCTGGCTTTGTATTAAACATTAAGAGCACAACACAAAGTGCTACAGCAGATGCGCCCACGTGACAATCCAACTGGCCCGCCACCTTGTGTTGTGCCTAAGGTTACAGCATTTAGTTTAGTTTAGAGACACAGCGTGGAATCAGGCCCTTCGGTCCGCGGCGTCCAGCGACTCTCGCTCATTCACACGTCCGACACACGCCAGGGAGCACTTACAATTTTACCAACGCCAATTAACCTACAAACCTGTACGCCTTTGGAGTGTGGGAGGAAACTGGAGCACCCGGAGAAATCACATTTGGGTCACGGAAAGAATGTACAAACAGACAGACAGCAACCGTAGTCAGGATCGAACCCTGGCGTTACAGTCTGTTGAGTCAACATAAAACTTTGCAGTACAAGGCCGTATGACTCTGATACATTACAATGTCAGCCATTACACTTAGATGAGTGCAGGTCACCTTCAATAAAGCTTGTTTTGTTGGAAGTAGCATTTTGTTACCTGCCTTATTGAACAGCAATACAGAGAGTAAACTATAGGCCCTGCAATCTGTTTGAAAAAGATGTGAACAGGAGGAAGCAAATGAAATCTGAAACTGCCAGCAGAGTAAAGACAAAAGAGAAAAGAGATGGAATAATAAAAATTACATGGTGTGCTGGAGTAACTCAGCGGATCAGGCAGCATCTCTGGAGACAAGTCTAGGGGACTGAAGAAGGGTCCTGACCCGAAAGGTCACTTACCCATGTTCTCCAGAGATGCCGCCTGACCTGCTGACTAGCTCCTGCACTTTGTGCCTTTTTTTGGTAAATCAGCATCTGCAGCTTTTGTTGCTACAGAATAACAGAAATGTGAGTTGTGATCCTGGCCTGTGTGATGGCTGAACTCGGATTAAGTCTGAAACATTGTATTGTGAATCATGGCTTAATGAGATGCTGTTCCTCAGGGGTCAAGAGAGTCGAGAGACAAGTGTTTAATTGTCACATGTTCATAAGTTCTAAGAGCAGAATTAGGCCATTCGGCCCATCAAGTCTACTCCGCCATTCAATCATGACTGATCTATCTTTCCCTCTCAACCCTATTCTCCTGCCTCCTCCCCATAATCCCTGAAACCCTTAATAATCAAGAATCTATCAACCTTAGCCTTAAAAATATCCATTGACTTGGCCTCCACAGCCATCTGTGGCAATGAATTCCACAGGTTCACCATCCCCTGACTAAAGAGATTCCTCCTCATCTCTTTTCAAAAGCTACATCCTTTTATTCTGATGCTGTGCTCTCTCATCCTGGACTCTATCACTAGTGGTAAAAATCCTCTCTTTCACTATTTGGTAAGTTTCAATGAGGTCCCACCTTATCCTTCTAAACTTGTACAGACAATGAAAGAATGTCATTCCTACTTGCAGCAGCATAACAGGCCCGTAAACACAACACTCATAGATAACATAAAGTAAACAAATAGAATTAATAATGCCAATACTCGTGCAAAAAAATCATCAAATCTTGAGTGTAACCAAAGGAAGTCCATAGTTTATAGTTTGAAGAAGGGTCTCGACCCGAAACGTCGCCTATCTCCTTCGCTCCTTAGATGCTGTTGCACCCGCTGAGTTTAAGTGTTTAGTATAGTGTTCAAGAGCCTAATGGTTGTTGGGAAGAAGCTGTTCCGGAACCTGGTGGTCACGGTTTTCGGACTTTCTTTGCGATGGAAGGAGTGAAATGAGAGTGTGGCCATGGTGTCTGTCCATGGTCTTTGAAGTATGTCTGAAGAAGGGTCCCGATCCGATGCTGCCTGACCCGCTGAGTTACTCCAGCACATTGTGCTTATCTTTGGTAGAAACCAGCTTTTTTGTTTCTACATTTAAATCAAACTAAACTAAACTAGACTAATCTAAACTAAACTAAACTAACTTAACTACCATTCAGACTTCATTAGCCCCAGGCACTGACAGACACCCTTCCTATTCCAGCCTCTGTAAACTTGGGGGCAGCATACTGATTGATGAGGCTCTGGATTCAATCATGGCTGATCTATTTTCCCTCCAAACCCCATGCTCCTGCCTTCTCCTCATAACCCTTGACATCCGAACTAATCAAGAACCTCTCAATCTCCGCTTTAATAATGTGTAGGAAGGAACTGCAGATGCTGGTTTAAACGTCACACATTCAGTCTCTCCAGAGATGCTGCCTGTCCCGCTGAGTGTCTATCTGAGTGTCCAGCATGTTGTGTCTATCTTCCGCTTTAATAATACCCAATGAGTGATACTTGATTCTCGACCCTGTAACTACTCAGCTCTACTGATCACTAATCTTCACTGGCTTCGAAATGAACAAAATCTCAACTTTAAGACTCTCATCCTTACTGCAACCCCCAACCCAACCTCACCTTCCTGATAGACTCAAAGTGCTGGAGTAACTCAGTGGATCAGACAGCAGCTCTGGAGAAAAAGGAGAGTTGCATTTCGGGTCAGAACCCTTCCACTCATCTTCCTGGTAGTTTAGACAAAAATGCTGGAGAAATTCAGCGGGTGAGGCAGCATCTGTGGAGCAAAGAAATAGGCAACTTTTCGGGTTGGGACCCATTCATCAGACTGATGTAGGGGGGGGGCGGGAAAAAGAAAGGAAGAGACGGAGACAGTAGGCTGTGGGAGAGCTTGGAAGGGGAGGGGAAGCAGGGAGAAAGCGAGGACTACCTGAAATTGGAGAAATCAATTTTCATCCCGCTGGGGTGTATTTACTTTTGTTTAGTTTAGTTTAGTTTTGTTTAGTTTCGAGATACATTGCGTCAACTGACCATTTGGCCCACCGAGTCCACACTGACCAGTGATCACCCTTGTACTAATTCTATTCTAGACACTTAAGAACAATTTACAGAAACCAATTGACCTAAAAATCTGCACGTCTTTGGAATGTGGGGGGAAACCGGAGCACCCGGGAAAAACCCATGCGGTCACAAGGAGAACGTTAAAAACTCCGTACAGACAGCACCTGAGGTCAAGATCGAACCCTGGTCTCTGGCACGGAAAGACAGCAACTCTATCGTTGTGGCACTTATCTCCTCCAGCTCTGCAGTCCAAGGGATTTCTCTGCGTGCGTCTGATCTGACGTTCCCTCAATATAACCACTCCTCTACTGATGGTTGTACTGCATCTGCTGAGACCTAAGTGCTAGGATTTGCTCACCAGATCCAGTAACCTCTCATTCTCCCTTAAGTAGTTGCTTAAAACCTGCCTCTTTTGACAAGTTTCTGGTTATATAACTAATATCCCGTAAGTAGCCCGACACAATTTTTATTTGATAATGCTCTTGCGGATTGCCTTGCGATGCATTGTTACATTAAAGATGCCATGGAGACGCTAGTTATTATGGTTGACACTGCTATCACAGAGAAAGCTGCAGCGTTCAATGAAATGTAATGATTTTAAGTATGATGTGTGTGTTTGTGTTAAAGAACCAGGAACCATTCTTGAAGGCAGGTCATGAAGTGTTTTGGGGAGCTGTCTGACAAAGTAGAAATATATCCTGCTCATAAACTTAATCTGGCTAATTATTAGCTTCTCAAACTCAATTATCAGCAAAGTATCATCAACTGTTAAATCAAGCAGCATTTCGGCACGGTGGCGCAGCGGGAGAGCTGCTGCCTCACAGCGCCAGGGACCCGGGTTCGATCCTGACTACGGGTGCTGTCCTTACGGAATTTGCTTGTTCTCCCTGTGACCCGTGTCGGTTTTCTCCGGGTGCTCCGGTTTCCTCCCACATTCCAAAGACGTTCAGGTTTGTAGGTTAATTGGCTTCTGTAAATTCTCCCAAATGAGTAGGAGAGAGCTAGTGTAAAGGGCCTGACCCACTGTACGAGCTAATTCAAGAGCTAATTCTCCCGAGTTTCCCCGATTCGTACTCGGAGAATTCCGGTAATACGATTTTCAACGTTGAAAAATCTTCGCGAGTCTTCACAAGCTTTCCGCGTTTCCCGAGTATCTGCCGTTAGCGTTACGAGCCGCTAAGAGACGTCCCGAGCTCCGACGTACCCGCTACGTACATTCCACGTGCTTACCACGAGTTTGATTTATTTTTAAACTCGGGAGAGCCCTTGAATTACCTCGTACAGTGGGACAGCCCTTAAGAGTGATCGCTGGACGGCACAGACTGTCTCCACACTGTATCTCTTAAACTGACTAAACTACTCAGCATTGGCCCTTCTAGAGTCTACTAGGCTCCAAATATAATTACACTTGATAAGTAGCAAAGAGACACAAAATGTTTCAGTAATAGTGGGACGAGCAGCATCTCTGGAGGACATGATTAGGTGATGTTTCAAGTTGGTATCCTTCTTCAGATTTGAATTACTGGACAGTATCTACATTGGCTTGCAAAAGTTTTCATACCCCTTGAACTTTTCGACATTTTGTCACGTTACAACCACAACCGTAAATGTATTTTATTGGGATTTTATGAGATAGACCAACACAAAGTGCTGCATAATTGTGAAGTGAAAGGAAAATGATACATGGTTTTCAATTTTTTTTACAAATAAAAAAACTGAAAAGTGTGGCGTGCAAAAGTATTCAGCCCCCTTTACTCTGATACCCCTAAATAAAATCCAGTGGAACCAATTACCTTCAGAAGTCACCTAATTAGTAAATAGAGTCCACTTGTGTGTAATCTAATCTCAGTATAAATACAGCTGTTCTGTGAAGGCCTCAGAGGTTTGTTAGAGAACATTAGTGAACAAACAGCATCATGAAGCCCAAGGAACACACCAGACAGGTCAGGGATAAAGTTGTGGAGAGGTTTAAAGCAGGGTTAGGTTATAAAAAAATATCCCTAGCTTTGAACATCTCACGGAGCACTGTTCAATCCATCATCCGAAAATGGAAAGAGTATGGCACAACTGCAAATCTACCAAGACATGGCCGTCCACCTAAACTGACAGGCCGGGCAAGCAGAGCATTGATCAGAGAAGCAGCAAGAGGCCCATGGTAACTCTGGAGGAGCTGCAGAGATCCACAGCTCAGGTGGGAGAATCTGTCCACAGGACAACTATTAGTCGTGCACTCCACAAATCGGGCCTTTATGGAAGAGTGACAAGAAGAAAGCCATTGTTGAAACAAAGCCATAAGAAGTCCCGTTTGCAGTTTGCCACAAGCCATGTGGGGGACACAGCAAACATGTGGAGGACACAGCAAACATGTGGAGGAAGGTGCTCTGGTCTGATGAGACCAAAATTGAAGTTTTTGGCCTAAATGCAAAACGCTATGTGTGGTGGAAAACTAACACTGCACATCACCCTGAACACACCATCCCCACTGTGAAACATGGTGGTGGCAGCATCATGCTGTGGGGATGCTTTTCTTCAGCAGGGACAGGGAAGCTGGTCAGAGTTGATGGGAAGATGGATGGAGCCAAAAACAGGACAATCTTGGAAGAAAACCTGTTATAGTCTGCAAAAGACTTGAGACTGGGGCGGAGGTTCACCTTCCAGCAGGACAATGACCCTAAACATACAGCCAGAGCTACAATGGAATGGTTTAGATCAAAGCATATTCATGTGTTAGAATGGCCCAGTCAAAGTCCAGACCTAAATCCAATTGAGAATCTCTGGCAAGACTTGAAAATTGCTGTTCACAGATGCTCTCCATCCAATCTGACTTATCTTGCAAAGAAGAATGGGCAAAAAATTCAGTCTCTAGATGTGCAAAGCTGGTAGAGACATACCCCAAAAGACTTGCAGCTGTAATTGCAGCGAAAGGTGGTTCTACAAAGTATTGACTCAGGGGGGCAGAATACTTTAGCATGCCACACTTTTCAGTTTTTTATTTGTAATAAAATTTGGAAACCATGTATCATTTTCCTTCCACTTCACAATTATGCACCACTTTGTGTTGGTCTATCACATAAAATCCCAATAAAATACATTTACGTTTGTGGTTGTAACGTGACAAAATGTGGAAACGTTCAAGGGATATGAAAACTTTTGCAAGCCACTGTGGGTTTAGATTTGGGTTTAGGTTTGTTATTGTCACATGCACCGAGGTACAGTGAAAAGCTTTGCTATCCAATCAGTTCAGACAATACTATACATAAATACAATCAAGTCAACTACAATAGATAGAGCAAAGGTGGCAACACAGAGTATTGTTCTCAGCATTGTGGCACATTGGCACATGCCAGCCCTGCCAGAGACCAATGCCCAGGTAAAGGGCATCTCCATCAGAGGAGAATCAGAGGTTTTAATCTTTATGTGTCATTCCTAACTGTCACTGTATATCATGTTGTCACTTGTGGGCAGAGCACCAAGGCAAATTTCTTGTATGTGAATACTTGGCCAATGAGCGTATTCATTCATTCACATAAACAGCATATAATCCTCCAACATTTTCGCCACCTCCAACGGGATCCCACTGCTGGCCACATCTTCACGTCACCAGCCCTTTCTGCTTTCGGCAGAGACTGTTCCCTCCGCAACTCCCTGGTCAACTCACCCCTTCCCACCCAAACCACCCCCTCCCCAGGTACTTACCCCTACAACCACAGGAGATGCAACACCTCTCCCTTTACCTCCCCCCTCGACTCCATCCAAGGACCCAAACAGTCTTTCCAGCTGAGGCAGAGGTTCACTTGCACCTCCGCCAACCTCATCTACTGTATCCGCTGTTCCAGGTGTCAACTCCTGTACATCGGTGAGACCAAGCGCAGGTTCGGCAATCGTTTTGTTGAACACCTCTGCTCAGTCCGTCTTAACCTACCTGATCTCCCGGTTGCTCAGCACTTTAACTCCCCCTCCCATTCACAATCTGGCCTTTCTGTCCTGAGCCTCCTCCATTGTCAGAGGAACAGCAACTCATATTTCGCTTGGGCAGCTTACACCCCAATGGTATGAACATTGACTTGTCTAACTTCAAATAACCCTTGCTTTCCCGCTCTCTCCATCCCCTTCCCCTTCCCAGTTCTCCCACCGGTCTTACTGTCTCCAACTACATTCCCTCTCTGTCCCACCCATTCCCATGGCATCAGTCTGAAGAAGGGTCTCGACCCAAAACATTACCATTTCCTTCTCTTCAGAGATGCTGCCTGTCCCGGTGAGGTACTCAAGCATTTTGTGTCTATCTTCGATTTAAACTAGCTTCTGCAGTTCTTTCCTACACAGAAACAGGCCCTTCGGCCCACCGAGTCCGTGCTGACCAGCGATCACCCCGTACACTAACACTATCTTCCACATTAGGGACAATTTACAACTTTACCAAAGCCAATTAACCAACAAACCTGTACATCCTTGGAGTGTGGGAGGACCCGGGGAAACCCATGCGGTCACAGGGAGAATGTACAGACTCCCTACAGACAGCACCTGTAGTCAAGATCGAACGTAGGTCTCTGGTAAGGCAGCAACTCTACCGCTGTGCCACTGTGCCGCCCCACTTCCTCTCACTTCATCTTTACATCTCGTTGCATTCCCTTTGCGGAACTCTCAACCATCAATGCCTTGGGAAACGGGCAGAGTCAGAAATGTAACTTTGAGACTGCGGCCACAAAAACAGGTCAGAGTTTGGGTTATTGCGTATTGCTTCTTCAAGGACAAACACTGAGAAGCCTATTGAAATTTACTGGGCATTGGAATTGACAAGTCATTGAAATTGACAAGGCATTGGAATTGACAAGGCATTGGAATTTACAAGGCATTGGAATTGACAAGGCATTGGAATTGACAAGTCATTGAAATTGACAAGGCATTGGAATTGACATGGCACACTTAACTCAATTAAACAATGTATCAAACAGCCTTTAGTGTTTATCACTAGCAATAATAAAAATACATTATTAACTTGTTCAAAAGAACTTTGTATTTGAAAACAACGTGTTGTTTCACAGAGTGACGGCTAGGAGGTTGGAGAGCATCTCTCACTCGGTTATAGTGGACAATTGTCAATAACAGACAGAATACCAGAACAGAATTCTAGGGAGAGTGAACTGTAAGAAGTAAAGCAATGCATTTAGAGTGGATGCACAAATTTGGAGGAATGGACAGGCATGTGCCAGATGAAATATCATGTTAAGAAATGTGAGATGTTGCATTTCCCCAGAAAGAACAAAGGGAGGCTACAGGGAGAGGTTTGGACTGACTTGGATTGTTTTCTCTGGAATGCCAGAGGTTGCAGGGAGACTTGATAGAATTTTATAAAATTATGAGAGGCCTAGATGTGATAGACAGTCAGAACCTTTTTCCCAGGATGGAAAAAAAACAAATACTGGGAGGCAGAGCTTAAAAGTGAGAGGAGTAACATTTAAAGGAGATGGGGGGCAACCATTTTACACGTAGGGTTGAAAGTGCATGGAACGCTCTGCCAGAGTTGGCGGTTGAGGCAGATACGATAGTGACGTTTACTGTAAGAGGCTTTTGGATAGGCATATGGACATGCAGGGAATGGAGGGATATGGATTACCCACAAGTAGATATAAAATAGGTACAAAGTGCTGGAGCAACTCAAAAGGTTCAGGCAGTATTTCTGGAGAATACGGGTAGGTGACGTTCCAGCTCGCGACTTCACCTATCTATGTTCTCCAGAGATGCTGCCTGATGTACTCCAGCACTTTGTGTCATTTTGTGTATTAACCAGCATCTGCTGTTCCTTGTTTCTAGTTTAAAAAAAATTCTTGGCATTGTGTTGGCATGGACGTTGTGGGCCGAAAGGCCTCTTCTTCTGCAGTACTGTGCTATAGTGTATGTTCTATAAACCAGAGGAAATGGGGCACAGAGTCACCTGGGAGTGAATACACACGCATCCTTGAATTGAGATTGAGAAAGCAGTTCATAATAGATAGAGACAGCAAAGAAGATGATCAATACTATGATGGATCTGTGCGAATTACTGGTTCAGTTATAACTGAGGTGTTGTATCCAGATCTGGGCACCACACATTAGGAAAGATGTAGAGGCTCTGAAAGGGAGAAGAGATGTAATAAAATGCTTTAGACTTTCGAGATACAGCTCAGAAACAGGCCCTTCAGTGCACAATGTCCTCGGTGACCAACAATCTCCCCGCACTCTAGCGCAAACCTACACACTCGGGACAATTTACAATTTCACCAGAGCCAACTTGTATTTCTTTGGAGTGTTGGAGGAAACTGGAGCACCCGGAGGAAACCCACGTGATCACAGGAAGAAGGCGTAAACTGCGTACAGACAGCAGCCGTGGTCGGGATTGAACCCGGGTCTCTGACACTGTCAGGCAGCAACTCTACCAGTTGTGCCGCTATTCTCAGTTATTCTTCGGTATAAATCACTTGGTATAAAATGTGGGTTGATGTGTTGATGTTGAGCACATTTTAAGATATTCTTTCCTGAAACTTGGGCCATGTTTTACACTATCAAGGATTGTACGTAGGAATCAGGGAAGGAAGATAGGATTTATGGAAAATCTACATCTCTATAAAATGCACATACTGCTGTGTTTAATGGGAAGCACAAGTCTTATGGTCATTATGAGAAAACTATGCTCTGAAGTCCCAATGAATATAACCAGGCGAGGGGTCTGAAGAGGGGTCCTGACACGATACATCACCTATCCATGTTCTCTTCTTCTTCTTTCGTGTGGCGTGCACAGCCTAAAGTTGTAGGACAACTTGTTCTAGTTGATCTTCTGTTTGTGCACGTCGAGTTGATTGCATTAGTCGAAACAGGGCGGACCACGTGAAGGTTGCAATCTCCCACCCCTCCGTGTTCTCCATAGATGGGCAACTCAATGGAGAAAAAGGAGATTGAAGCGGAGGGATGGGGTTGAGGGGGTGTGGGGCTGGGTGTTGCAGTGGACAAAACGACGGCCGACATAAGGAAGCAGTAACAGGTGAGAAGGTAACTGAACGCGTCCTGTTGGTGGTGTCATCCCTCGGGGCTACAACGTGAGCCACAACAACAGCCCCGTCAACCAGACGGTGTGGTAGCCAGTGAAGAAGGGCTCGCTTGTGCAGACCAGCGTGCAAGAAAAGCTTTTCACTGGACCTCGATGCACGTGACAATAAACTAATCCGAACAGCATCAGCATCTTGTTTTAAGGTGAAACGACACACGGTGCTGGAGTATCTCGGCAGACTAAATCAGTCTGAAGAAGGGTCCCGGCGTCACTGATCCATGTTCTCCAGAGACGCTGCCTGACCCACTGAGTTACTCCAGTACTTTGTGTCTTTTTTGTAAACCAACATCTGCAGTTCCTCGTTTCTACCAAGTAGGAGTTATTGGCCAACTGTTAAGCATTCTGTCGCGAGCTGAACTGTCTTGAGAAAAAAATATCATATCCAGGTATATATTTTTTCTGGAAGGGACATTGAGACATTTTAATGAGGACGACAGGTCGATGAGAACGACACTTTGAGAAAAATCAGTGGTGCAAAGTGAAAAAGACAATTTAAGTTTGTCAGCAGCTCTATAGAAAAATCCATTGAAGTAACTGAGGGTGACACTTAGATGAGCCACTTAGGCCCGTCAGCTGGCTGAGATATATTGGTAATATGTCACCAAGCCAGAAAATGGCCAAGAAAAGGTTTCTAAATGTAACGATAATAGAAATGGAACAAAGTTTCCTGAGTTAGAATGGAGATTCGCATGGATCCTGCGGCAGCAGTCAGACCTTTCCTCTTACACTTCAATCCTGGTGAACTTATAATTTTATAGACATTTTGTTTTTATTGATTGCCAGTCTTTTATGTCAGGGCTCCAAGAAACAATGATTCCTTTCCGTGCCAAGGTCCCAAGAGTAGAACTTTATCTCCCAAGTTTCCGCGACTCTTTTGTGAACTTAATGGTTGCCACGCAGAACACAGGGGGGGACGTTGTGAGCGGTCTTGGGCCCCATGTCTAAGGAATGATGTGCTGGCATTGGGGATGGTCCAGTAGAGAATAATCCCGGAGTTTAGTTTAGTTTAGTTTAGTTTAGTTTAGTTCAGTTCAGTTCAGTTCAGTTCAGTTCAGTTCAGTTCAGTTCAGTTCACAAAAATCTGGAGTCACTCAGCAGGACAGGCGGACCCGAAAGGTCTCAATGCTGCCTGTCCCGCTGAGTTATTCCAGCTGTTTGTGTATATCTTTATTTTAGTTTAGTTTAGTTTAGTTTAGTTTAGTTTAGTTTAGTTTAGTTTAGTTTACTTTAGAGATACAATGTGGAAACAGGTCCTTCAGGCCACCAAGTCCGCACCGACCAACAATCACCCTGTACTCTAGCTCCAGGGACAATTTACAGAAGCCAATTAACCTACAAACCTGCACCTCTTTGCAGTGAGGGAGGAAACTGGAGCACTTGGAGAAAACTAATTTGCCATCATTTTTTAAACCCTGACATTGTAGATTCACTTATGAAGATTCCCTCTGTTAGGAATCGTGCGCAAATTTCTAAATTCATTCCTTCACAGGTGACCTTGCAACCTGGATGCCCCGGCACCTGTCAGGGGGAAAGATAGTTACAAAGATGTGCTTAAAATAAACTCCAGTCACTTGCATAATGATTCCAAATCACTCTTACAGCCTGTCAGAGTTTAACAAATGGGTTGCAGACATCATAAGTCTATATTGTCTATAAGGCAGAAAATAGAACACAGACACATTTGGGCAGCAAAGTGGCACAGCGGTAGAGTAGCTGCCTTACAGCACCAGAGACCCAGGTTCAATCCTGACTACGGGTGCTGTCTGTACGGAGCTTGCACGTTCTCACTATGACCACGCGGGTTTCCACCAGGTGCTCTGGTTTCCTCCCACACTCCAAAGGCATACAGGTTTGTAGGTTAATTGGCTTTGGTAAAATTGTAAATTGGCCCAAGTGTACGGGGTAATCGCTGATAGGTGCGGACTCGATGGGCCGAAGGGCCTGTTTCTGCGCTGTATCTCTGCTTGTCTAACGTCTAAACATAGAACAGCACAGCCACAAGAACAGGCCCTTCGGCCCACGATGTCTGGACCGAACGTGATGCTAAGACAATCTCTCATTGGCGTGCAGAGAATCCATATTTCTGCATTCTCTGCATAGCCATGTGGCTATTCAACAATCTCCTAAATACCACTGTTGTATCTGCTTCAACCACTGCCTCCAACAGCTCATTCCAGGCACTCACCAGCCTCTATGTAATATTCTCCTTAAAGCATTGCCCCTCTCACCTTAAACCTATGTCCTCTGGTATTTGATATTCCCATCCTGGGGAAAAGGTTCTGATTGTCTATCTATGCCTCTCATAATGTTATATAATTTAATCCGGTTTCCCCTCAACCTCCAACGTTCTGGAGAAAACAATCCAGGATTGTTCAACCTCTCCTTGTAGCTAATGCCTCCAAATCCACGTCTCATTCTGGCAAACCTCCTCTGCACCCTTACCAAAGCATCCACATCCATCCTGCCATGAGGTGCCCAGAACTGCACGAAATACTTCAAATGTGGCCTATCTTCATCTTCTTGCCTATGCCGTGCACAGCCTAAAGTTGTAGGACAATTTGTTCTATTTGATCTTATTTGAATGTGCACGCCAGGTTGATTGCATTCGTTGAAACAGGGCGGACCACGTGAAGGTTGCAATCTTCCACCCCGTGTGGCCTATAAAGTCCTACAAAGCAGTATCATGGTCTTCTGACTCGTATACTCAATGCCCCAACCTATGAAGGCAAGCATACCATATGCCTTCTTTACCACTCTAAGCATGCTAAGCACAACAGAGACCCGGGTTCAATCCTGACATCCGATGCTATCCGTGTGGAGTTTGCATGTTCTCCCTGTGCTGGTGTGGGGTTCCTTCGGGTGATCCGGTTTCCTCGCACATCAAAAAGACATGCGGGTTTGTAGATCAATTGGCGTCTAATTGCCCCCTAATATGTCGGCAGTGGGATAACGTATAACCTTTATGAACAGGTGATCGAAAGTTGGCATTGACTTGATGGGCCGAAGGGCCTGGTTCCGTACTGTGTCTAAACTGAACTGCTAAAAGTGGGAGAGAAAATACATTAATTTGGTCCTTCATAGGAATGAACGCATGCACGAAAGCCAGTCGTCTGAATGTAACAACATTACTGGAGCTCGTTTGAAGGTAGCGGTGTCCATAAGTCGGGCAGACATAACTGGGAAATGGTCTGTACTTAGGCGGATGTTTAGTTTAGTTTAGTTTAGAGATACAATGCAGTAACAGGCCCTTCGGCCCACCAGGTCTGCGCTGACCAGCAATCCCCACACACTTGCACGATCCTACACACATCAGGGACAATCTTACAATTTTACCGAGCCAATTAACCTACAATCCTGTACGCCTTTGGAGTGTGGGGAGGAAACCGGAGACCCTGGAGAAAACCCACACAGGTCACGGGGAGAAAGTACAAACTCCGTACAGACAGCACCCGTAGTCAGGATCGAGCCCGGTTTTCTGGCTCTGTAAGGCAGTTGCTCTACCGCTGCACCACCCTGCCGCCCCAGTTCTACCAATTTTTCCTGCAAGCCAAAGGAGAAACAGCAGTGCCCATATTTCCCACTTTGCGGAGCACGTTCAGTGATGAGGTCTTTTGGCTGTTGCAGATACATGATGATGGGCAGTCTATGAGCAGGGGAAACAGCCCATGCTTTAATTAAAGGCTGCACAAGATAATATCAGATGTGTAGATAAATCAACATGACACACATAATTATGTTAGATTGCTAAAGTGTCCAGATTAATATAGGTTAACAAGGCAATATCGTCAAGCTGAGAGAAATCCTATTACCATTCAGTGAGACTTGAAACATAGGGTAGTGAACCAAACGGCATTCTCAGGGAGATGCGTAGTTTGATACTTTATACTTTAGCGTGACGTACCTAGCGTACCTAGGTACAGTGAAATGTACAGGTAGGAACTGCAGGTGCTGGTTTACACCGAAGATAGACACAAAATGCTGGAGTAACTCAGTGGGACAGGCAGCATCTCTGGAAAAAAGGATGGGACATCCTGAGTCACTCCAGCACTTTGCGTCCATCCTAATTCAATGGTTTAGATTTAGGTTTACTATTGTGACATACACAATGGGTTTATTATTGTCCTGAGGAACAGGGAAAAGCTTTGTTGAGCATACTAGCTGAAGGGTCTCGACCCGAGACGTCACCCATTCCTTCTCTCCAGAGATGCTGCCTGTCCCGCTGAGTTACTCCAGTTCTTTGTGTCTATCCTCAGTTTAAACTGAAGAAGGGTCTCGACCCGAGACATCACCCATTCCTTCTCTCCAGAGATGCTGCCTGTGTCTTCGGTTTAAACCAGGATCAGCCATGATCATATTGAATGGCGGCGCAGGCTCGAAGGGCCGAATGGCCTACTCCTGCACCTATTGTCTATGTTTCTATGTTTCTTACACAGACCAGATAGCATTATACATAACTACAGTCAAATCAAACTCAGGTGCAACAAACAGAGCCAAGTGGAAGATGCAGAGTGTGGAATATAGTTCTCAGCATTTAAGCACATCAGTTCCATCGACAAAGTCCGATGTCCGCAATGGGGTAGAGGTGAATTGGACAGTCCCCGAGCTCGTGTTCAGAAGCCTGATAACAGAGGGGACGAAACTGCTCCCGAGTCTGGTGGTGCGCTCTTTCGAGCTTCTGTACCTTCTGCCGGACAGGAGCGGGAAGAAGAAAGAATGCGGGAATGGGTGAATAGAAAGAAGGGTGGAACAAGTCTTTGATTATGGGAACAAAATGCTGGAGCAACTCAGCGGGACAGGCAGCATCTCTGGAGAGAAGGAATGGGTGACGTTTCTTTAGACTGAAGAAGGGTCTCGACCCGAAACGTTGAGTCTCACCAGCATATTTGTGTCTATCTCCAGTGTAAATCCGCATCTACAGTTCCTTCCGACAAGTCTTTGATTATGTTGGCTACTTTTGCGAGGCAACGTAATTGAATTTAGCTCGATTGAGGTCAGTGGAACCTCATGGTCAGAGCTGTACGGTGCTGTATGTAAAAAAACATCTGTATGCAAAAAATCACTGTATCTTGTACACATAAAGATGCCCTTGACCATTGAAATAACAACTTCACCTTTACCCCACTTCCTTGCCTTCCTTTGTTGGCGCAAGTTAAGTGGTTACTGTTGTTTCAGTTCAAAACTGTCCAGCATAATTATTGCGATCACCCTGTACACTGGCACTATACTGCACACTAGGGACAATTTACAACTTTTACCAAAGCCAAATTAATGTACAAACCTGTACGTCTGGAGTGTGGGAAGGAACCGGAGCACCCGGGGAAAACCCGCACGGTCACGAGGAGAACGTACAAACTCTGCACAGACAGCACCCATAGTCAGGATCGAACCCGGGTCTCTGGCGCTGCAAGGCAGCAACTCTACCGCTGCTCCGCTGTGCCACCCCATATAATTCAGCATATGTCCACACACTTCATGAAACACAGCAAGGAACGAGTGTGCTCAGCAGCTGAAACATTGCACTCACCACTACAACCTTAAAGATTTAGTCATTACTGGTATGAGGATCACCCCTTGGTGAAGGCTGTAGCAGTCATTTGGTAGACAAAAGTGCTGGAGAAACTCAGCGGGTGCAGCAGCATCTATGAAGCGAAGGAAATCGGCAACGTTTCTTCAGACTGATGTAGGGTGGGGGGGGGGGGGGGGGGGGGGGGCGGGGAGAAGAAAGGAAAAAGGAAGAGGAGGAGCCCGAGGGCAGAGGGAGAGCTGTGAAGGGGAGGAGACAGCAAGGGCTACCGGAAATTGGAGAATTCAATGTTTATGCCACTAGGGTGCAGACTGCCCCCGAGTGGAAGCCTGCACCCTAGCTATAGCAGTAATTTGTTCATTCCAAGGTTTCACTAAGATCATAAGTGATAGGAGTAGAATTAGGCCATTCGGCCCATCAAGTCTACTCTGCCATTCAATCATAGCTGATCTATCTCTCCCTCCTAACCACGTTCTCTGGCCTTCTCCCCATAACCTCTGACCCTCGTACTAATCAAGAATCTGTCTTTTTAACATTTAACTGAGGTTTAGTTTTGTTTAGTTTAGAGATAAGCATGGAAACAGGCCCTTCGGCCCAGCAAGCCCGCGCCAACCATTGATCACCCTTTCACAACGGTTCCATGTTATCCAGACTTTCTCATCCACTCCCGACACACCAGGGGCAATTTACAGATGGTCAATTAGCCTACAAACCTGCACGCCTTGGGGTGTGGGAGGAAACCGGAGCACCGGGAGGAAATCCACGCGGTCACGGGGAGAACGTGCCAACTCCACACAGACAGCAGCCACGGTCAGGATCGAACGTGGGTCTCTGGCGCTGTGAGGCAGCGGTTCCACCAGCTGCGCCACCGTGCCGCGCAGTCACTAAAACCAATCTCGCTCACTCCCAGTAGAAGGATTATCAACTCCACTCCAGCTGGCCATGGCTTTGTCTTCATGCACAGATATTTAAACTTGAGGTTTTAAATATTTTACAGAGTGTGAAACGTGGCTCACCGTACTCCCACGACATTGTAATAGAAATTTCAATTTTATCAACAGGTTTGATAAAATCGCAATACAACATACTTCTTATTATAGTAAATTCCAGGAATTTTTAAATATTTATTTGATGGAACAATAATCTACATGTCACAGGGTCATACACAATGGAAACAGGCCCTTTGGCCCAACTTGCCCATGTCAATTAAGATGCCCTATCTACACAGGTGTCACCTGCCCACATTTAGCACCTATCCCTCTAAACTTTTCCTATCCATGTATCTGTCCAAATGCCTTATAAATTATGTTATAGTAGCTACCACAACTAGCTCCTCTGGTAGCTCATCCATAAACCCACCACCCTCTGTGTAGAAAAAGCTGCCCCTCAGGTTCCTATTAAGTCTTTCCCCTCTCAGCTTAAACCTTTATTACCCTACTCTGGGTAAAAAGACTGTGCTTTCACCCTATCTATTCCCCTCATGGTTTTATACACCTCTGTAAGATCACTCCTCATCCTCTTGCACTCCAAGGAATAAAAGTCCTCGCCTGCTCAACCTCTCCCTGTACCTCAGGTCCGCAAGTCCTGGCAACATCCTCGTAAATCTTCTCTGCACTTTCCAGCTAACATTGATTTTTTTTTGGGGGGGGGGGCCCAAGAGAGTATCAAGTAACAATTTTAAATAAAACTCACCACATGCACCAAACACATTTTTGTGTTATTTACAACAAGAATAGTTTGTAAGCACCTAAGATTCTCATCAGTTCACTGATTGCTGTACATTGTATGGGGAAAGATTGCAAAGGGAATACTGAGAGACATAATTTCATTAAAATCCACGCAGCTAAAGAAAAAGGAAACACGGCACGGTGGCGCAGCGGTATAACTACTGCCTTACAGCGCCAGAGACCCGGGATCGATCCTGACTGCAGGTGCTCTCTGTACGGAGTTAGTACGTTCTCCCCGTGACCTGCGTGGGTTTTCTCCAAGATCTTCGGTTTCCTCCCACACTCCAAAGACATATATGTTTGTAGGTTAATTGGCTTGGTATAAATGTAAATAAATTGTCCCTAGTGTGTGTGGGATAGTGGCCGGGATCACTGGTCGGTGCGGACTCGGTGGGCCGAAGGGCCTTTTCTCGCTCTGTATCTCTAAACTAAAAACTAGAACTAAAAGTCAATTTAGAAACAAATACACGGGAAGCCATTGACAAATTTCAGCAGAATCTTACCAAACTCTCTGAAAGAGAAAATATATACTGTCTGATCTTTGTGGTCTGGAGGTTAGCAGGTTACTGGGGCATGTCAGCGCGCAGTGGTTAAGTTATTGCGCTGGCAGCCAGCGTTTTGGCTCATTGTCCTAGATAGTTTGAATCCCACCACTACAGCTGTGGAATTTAAATTCAAGTAACGAAACACAACCTTAAGTTTAAAATTTAATAATAAAACTCTTAGAAAAAAGTTAGCGACTGGATTGTTGATAAACTCTATCAGGTTCACTGGTGTCTCCAAAAGGGCATCATTACGTAGTTTGGCTCTAGATCCACCAATGCAGCTCATTCTTAACTACCTTAAGGAAATTCTTAACTACTTATGCTGGAAGGAGTGCTGAGAAGATTTACGAGGATGATGCCAGGACTCGCGGGCCTGAGCTTGAAAGTGGCATTATAGGTAGCTAGGGTGGGTTACTTCAAAGAGGCATCACTGGTAGATAGGTGGTCAAGAAGGCCTTCGCGACATTGTGCTTCATCAGTTAGAGTATTGAGTATAGAAGTTGGCAGGTCATGTCACAGTTTTAGTTTAGTTTAGTTTAGTTTAAAGTGTGAAAATAGGCCCTTTGGCCCATCGAAGGGCCTGTAGCACTATCCTACACACACTAGAGACAATTTACAATTTCTACCAAAGTCAGTTAACATACAAACCTGTACGTCTTTGGAATGTGGGAGGAAACTGGAGATCCGAGAGAAACAGGTCACAGTGAATACGTACAAACTCCGTACAGACAAGCACCCGTAGTCAGGATCGAACTCGGGTCTCTGGCGTTGTAAGGCAGCAACTCTACTGATGCACCACATTGTTGAGGCCACATTTAGAGTATTATCTTCAGTTTTGCTCACCGTGTCATGGGAGAGATAGTGTCAATCTTGAGGGCCTGCGTTATAGGAAGAGGATGGGCAAGTAGGGCTTTATTCTTTGGCATGCAGGAGGCTGGGTGGTCATCTTATAGCGGTCTATAAGATCATGAGAGGTTTAGATAGGATAAATACAATGTTTTTTTATCTGTAGTAGGAAAATCAAGAACCAGGGAACTGACATTTAAGAAGAGAGGGGAAAGATTTAATAGGAACCTGAGGGGCAACTGTTTTAACACAGTTGGCATATGGAATGAGCTGCTGGAAGAGGCAACTGAGGCAGGTGCTTTAACACATTTAAAAAGCATTTAGACAGGTACATTGATAGGAAAGGTATGGATGGATATGGGCTAAATGTGGCACCAGTGGATGGGGCATCTTGAACAGCATGGGGATGTTGGGCCGAAGGGCCTTTATCAGTGCTATATGAATCTATGACTCTATGACCCTCTAAGTTCAGGGCTAATAGGGGTGGGCATTAAATGGCAGTGTTGTCGGCAACATCACATGAATAAATAAATAATCTTTATTTTACGTTTTCATTCTTCGTTCCTAATCTGTTTGCAATCTTAGACTGGGATAGGTAACTGCACAAACGTAACAAAGAACAGGTATCACTGAACAGGTATCACTGAAGTATAATATTTCCTTTCCTGCTGACAGGTATATTTGCAACTATTCTGGGCAGCACGGTGACGCAGGAGTGGAATTGCTGCTTTACAGCGCCAGAGATCTGGGTTCGATCCTCACGACGGGTGCGGTCTGTACAGAGCTTGTATGTTCTCAATAGACAATAGACAATAGGTGCAGGAGTAGGCCATTCGGCCCTTTGTCAGAACCACCATTCAATGTGATCATGGCTGATCATCCCCAATCAGTACCCCGTTCCTGCCTTCTCCCCATATCCCCTGATCGCTATATATATATTTTTTTTACTTTAGTTTTTATTGCTTTTATGTATACACAAACAAAACACAAATATAACAACAAAACATACAACATTGTAGCGAGGGGTTCAGTTTACAATTAATGATGCAGTATACAGAACTATTTTCATATTAAAACATTTTCCAATAACTTACATTATTGTCTATAAAATTATACAGTGTTGATGTCTTTATTTCTATACCTAATCCATTCTTCCCATTTTCTTTTAAATTCGTCTTCTTTCACTCTTAGAGAATATGTCATTTTCTCCATGATAAATATTTCCTGTACTATGTCTAACCATTGTCTAAGTCTGGGTGTGTCCGCTGCAAGCCAGTTTCTTGTAATGGCCTTTCTGCCAGCTGTGAGTAGGATTTTAACCAAGTAATGGTCTTCCTTCAGCACCACTGTATTTATATTACCCAGGTATTCCGCTATTTTTAAGAGCCCTATCCAGCTCTCTCTTGAAAGTATCCAGAGAACCCGCCTCCACCGCCCTCTGAGGCAGAGAATTCCACAGACTCACCACTCTCTGTGAGAAAAAGTGTTTCCTCGTCTCCGTTCTAAATGGCTTACCCCTTATTCTTAAACTGTGGCCCCTGGTTCTGGATTCCCCCAACATCGGGAGTATGTTTCCTGCCTCTAGTGTGTCCAAGCCATGATCTCCTCATGATCGCGTAGATATTCTCCGGGCGCTCCTGTTTCCTCCCACACTCCAAAGACCTGCATGTTTGTAGGTTAATTGTACATTTTCCATTGTGTGTAAAATAGTGTTAGTGTACGGGGTGATCGCTGGTCGGAGTGGACCCGGAGGAATCGAAGGGCCTGTTTCTAACGCAGTATCTCAAAAAGTTTAAAGTCCTTTACTCACAAAACATTTTGTACTATTAACCCTCACCCAACTTTAAATTAAGGAGCAATGTAAAGGACCTGCGCGTTTCCTCTTACGTGAAGCATTCGGGGTGGCACGGTGGCAGAGTTGCTGCCTGACAGCGTCCCAGACCTGGGTTCCATCCTGACCTCAGGTGATGGCTGTGTGGAGATTGCGCCTTCTCCCTGTGACCGCGTGGGTTTCCTCCGGGTGCTCTGGTTCTCTCCCAAATCCCCAGAACATGCGGGTGTGTAAATTAATTGTCCCCAGTAAAATTAACTCTAATGTGCGGTGGAAGCGGGGCGATACAGAACCAGTGTGAGCGGGTGAGCAATGGCTAGCGAGGACTTGATGGGCCGCTGGATCAGTTTCTTTTAATCAAAAAAATGATCTTAAATTCAGAGAAACACAGCAAATAACCAACTTGAGAATTGCTGGGGCATGCAATGAAACCGTAAAAAAAATTATGGGCAGCATTTTTAAATTACACAATATAATATAACATTTTGGACTTGTAAAGCAATTTGCACATTCCTATCAGAACCCCAAAGACCTTTAAAACTAATGAAATACTTTTGAAATATTAGTTTTCTCGATGTTGAATAATAAAGTTGTAAATTTCCATACGGCCTTTTCCCATATAATGTGATCATTGAACATAGAACAGTACAGTACCAGAACAGGCCCTTCAGCCCACAATGTCTGTGCGGAACACGATGCCAACTCTTATCTACCTGCACATCATCCATATCCTTCCATTCCCTGCATATCCATGCCTATCTAAAGCTTCTTAAATAACACTATAGTCTATCTTCCACCAGCACCACGTTCTTAGACTTACCACTGGTAAAGGCACTGGTCAGACTGCATTTGGAGTGTTGTGAGCAGTTTTGGGCCCCATATCTGCGGAAAGATGTGCTGGAGAGGGTCCAGAGGAGGTTTGCCAGAATGATCCCACAAATGATTGGGTCAACATATGATGAGCGTTTGAAGGCACTGGGCTTGCACTCGCTGGAGTTTAGAAGAGTGAGGGGGGACTTCATTGAAATTTACCGAATAGTGAAAGGCCTGGATAGAGTGGATGTGGAGAGGATGTTTCCACTGGTGGGAGAGTCTAGCACCAGAGGCCACAGCCTCAGAATAAGAGGATATCCCTTTAGAAAGGAGATGACGAGGAATTTCTTTAGTCAGAGGGTGGTGAATCTGTGAAATTCATTGCCACGGCTGGCTGTGGAGGCCAAGTCAATGGATATTTTTAAGGCAGAGATATATAGATTTTTGATTAGTACGGGTTTCAGGGGTTACGTAAGTAAGTAAGTAAGTAAGTAAATAAGTAGGTTTATTGGCCAAGTATTCACATACAAGGAATTTGCCTTGGTGCTCCGCCCACAAGTAACAACATGACATACAGTGACAGTTACGAATGACTCAGAAAACACTAAACATTAATAATAATAAAACATTAATAATAAAACACCATTGATTAAGCATGTGAACCAACAAAATACCAGATCAAAGGGAGGCTACAGATTTTTGGCTGTTGAATAGAGCAACTACTCGTGGATAAAAAACAGTTTTTATATCCGGCTGTGGCAGCTTTGACAGCCCGGAGTCGCCTTCCAGAGGGAAGTGATTCAAAGAGTTTGTGGCCAGGGTGAGAGGGGTCAGAGATGATCTTGCCCGCTCACTTCCTGGCCCTTGCAGTGTACAGTTCGTCAATGGAGGGAAGGTTGCAGCCAACAACCTTCTCTGCTGATTGGACGATTCGCTGCAGCCTCCAGGTGTCGTGCTTGGTGGCTGAACCAAACCAGACCATGATGGAGAAGGTGACGGACAGACTCTACGATGGCCGTGTAGAATTGGACCATCATTGCCTGTGGCAGATTGCGCTTCCTCAGCTGCCGTAGGAAGTACATCCTCTGTTGGGCCTTTTTTGACTGTGGAGTCGATGGAGTTATGGGGAGAAGGCAGGAGAATGGGGATGAAAGGGAAAGATAGATCAACCATGATCTATGAGATCTAGGCAGAATAGACGATCGGTTAAATGGCCTAATTCTGCTCCTAGAACTTATAAACTGATGAATTTATGAACTTGCGCAGTTACCTTCAATTTATGGCCTCTAGTATTTGATTTTTTCCATCCTGAGGAAAACATTGTGACTGTCTACCATATCTATGCCTCTCATAATTTTATACACTCCTATCAGTTCTCCCCACATCCTCCAACGTGTCAGAGAAAACAATCCAAGTCTGTCCAACCTCTCCCTGTAGCTAATACCACCTGGTCCAGGTCTCATTCTGGTAAACCTCCTCTGCAGCCTTTCCAAACACTCCACATCCTTCCTGTAATGGGACAACTAGAACTGCACACAAACTCCAAATGCAGCCTAACCTCATGACTTCCTATGAAAGCAAAGCACATCATACAAGTTTTATTTTAACCGCTCTATCGACGTGTTGCCACTTTGAAAGAGTTACAGTATGGACCTGGACCCCAAGATCCCTCTGTACACCAATGCTGTTAAGGGTCACGCCATTAGTTGTATATTTTCACCTTACATTCAATTTCCCAAATTACAGCAGCTCACACTTGCTCAGAACTGAACTGAGCCGACAGATACACGTAGGAAAGAACTGCAGATGCTGGTTTAAATCGATGACAGACACAAAATGCTGGAGTAATTCAGCGGAACAGGCAGCATCTCTGGAGAGAAGGAACGGGTGACATTTCGGGCTTCATACTCTGAAGAAGGTTCTCGACCTGAAACGTCACCCGTTCCTTCTCTCCAGAAATGCTGCCTGTCCTGCTGAGTTACTCCAGCACTTTGCCTCTATCCTAGGAGGAACTGCTCAGCTTGGCTGGTTGTAAAAGTTCGGGGCAGCTTGTTGCTCTGAACCCCTGCCCTCCACTGAAGACCGCTTAACCCAGAGAATGCGCTGACGTTCTCCTCGGGTCCTGCGTGGGTTTTCCCCGGGTGCTCCGGTTTCCTCCCACTCTCCAAAGACGTACAGGTTCGCAGATTAATTGGCTTGGTAAAATTGTAAATTGTCCCTAGTGTGTGTAGGATAGTGTTCGTGTATAGGAATCGCTGGTCGTAGCAGACTCGGTGGGCCGAAGGGCCTGTTTCTGCGCTGAATCTCTAAACTAAACTAAACTAAACTTAATATGGGTCAGGTTAGTGTTTTTCCAATGCACCAAGATTTAAATTTCAGTCTTGTTTGCTGTTTCAAATTCAATTGACTACGGTTTTTAGTTCACGAGCTATTGGGCCCAGTGCAAATTTGAGAGCACTGTGGATGCAAATATATACAACAGAGAACGAAGAATTTCTATCGTTAGGAGACCTGCTTAAGGGTACAGGGACACTGTGATACATTGGGCATAAAATCTATTACCAGCACAGCAATTGAGGTTGGAGAATCTTCTTCACACAATTGACAGGAGGGTGTCAGGAAAGTGTTGCGGAAACTAAAGAGGGAAGGCAATCGAGGGCAAGGGTTCAAATCAACGATCAATTTCAACAAAAAGGTTGTTAATGGTTGTGTCAGTGTGTTGCCTGATGTAAACGTGTGTTATCCGTCTATGGGCTGAGCAATACTTAGGGCAGTCAGTTGTTATTAGACATTTTTGCTGAAGATTTCATTGCACTACCAACTGGACAGGTGAATAGATGGGACAAGTACAGAGAGATGGGCCAGGCAAGGGCAAAATGGGGGTCCAGCTTGGATGGGGCACCTTGGTTGGCATGGACGTATTGGGGCAAAATTCCAGGGAGTAACTCTGCGGGTCAGGCCGCACCACTGGAGAAAAGGAAGAGGTGACGTTTCAGGTCGAGACCCTTCCTTAAACTCTGAGTGTGAGAAAGGATCTCGACCCGAAACATCACCAATTCATTTTCTCCGAAGATGCGGCCTGAGCCGCTGAGTCTGAGTCTGAAGAAGGGTCTCGACCCGAAACGTCACCTATTCCTTTTCTCCGGAGGTGCTGCCTGACCCGCTGAGTCACTCCAGCATTTTATGTCTATCTGCAGTGCAAACCAGCATCTGCAGTTCCTTCCCACACAGTTGGGCCGAAGGGCCTGTTTCCATGCTGTGTGACCTTGTGGCTCTTCTCTGGAACGTCCGAGATTGGGGGAAGACTTGATAAAGTACATTAAATTATAAGAGGCAGAGATAGTGAAGACAGTCAGAGGCTTAATCCCAGGGTGGAAATGTCCAGCACTAACAGGCATAGCTATAAGGTGAGAGGGAGATGTGCGGGGCAAGTGTTTTACACAGCGGTGTAGAAGAGGCTTACCAAGATGCTGCCTGGACGCGATGGCTTTATCTGTGAGGTTGGACTGTGGATTGTTTGCTCTGGAGCCTCGGAGGCTGAGGGCAGACCTAATAGAAGGATGTAATGTGACATCTACTTGAAGGAAGCTACAGAGATAGGAATCTGCCAAATTTCTTCAGATTTCCCCAGCGTATGCTGCTATTATTGAGAGAGACAACAACATTTGCAGGTCATCGCCCTGACTGATAGCAAGTCATTAGTGTTGAAGATCAACATTGCTGCAGGTTGTTCTATGATGGGTTTGGGGCAATTTATTTGTTTTGTTTTGTTTAGAGAAACAGGCCCTTCGGCCCACACAGTCCGTACTAACCAGCGATCACCCGTACACTACCACTATCCCACACACTAGGGACAATTTACAATCGTATGAAAGCCAACTAACCTACAAACCTGTACGTCTGTGGAGTGTGGGAGGAAACCAGAGCACCCGGTGGAAACCCACGCTGTCACAGGGAGAACGTACAAACTCCGTACAGTCGGCACCCATGGTCAGGACTGAACCGGGGTCTCTGGCGCTGTGAGGCAGCGACTCTACCGCTGCGCCACCATGCTGCCCTCACATAGTGGCAAATAGTTCAGGTGTGCAGTCCTGGTCGCCCCATTACAGGAAAGAACCATTTAGAACGGAGACGAGGAAACATTTTTTTCTCACAGAGATTAGATTAGATTAGATTCCTTTATTGTCATTCAGACCTTTCGGTCTGAACGAAATTGTTACCGTACAGTCATACATATAATAAAAAACAAAACACACAATAAACACATATCCAACATCCACCACAATGAGTTCACCAGGCACCTCCTCACTGTGGTGGAAGGCAAAAGTCTTGTGTCCCTGTCTTCATCCCTCCTAGTTCTCCCTCTGCACTGAGGCGATCCAGGCCGCCGCTGCCGCTGGATCACCGCAGCTCTAAGCCGGACCGCCGCCGAACGCTGCCACAGCTCCGCCAGGCCTCAGCACAGACGGTGACGGGGGACACGCATCCCCCCGAAGGGAGAGACTAAAACTCAGTTTCTTCCCCCCCCCCCCCCCCCCCCCCCCACATACACAACCTAATAAAACAATGTTCTACTGAAACAAACACAAAAAAAAACAGACGGACTGCAGGTGAGCCGCAGCTGCCAGCCAGCGCTGCCACTTGAGTGGTGAGTCTGTGGAATTCTCTGCCTCAGAGGGTGGTGGAGGCAGGTTCTCTGGATGCTTTCAAGAGACAGATGGGGCTCTTAATAATAGCGGAGTCAGGGGATATGGGGAGAAGGCAGGAACAGGGTACTGATTGGGGATGATCAGCCATGATCACATTGAATGGCGGTGCTGGCTCGAAGGGTCGAATGGCCTACTCCTGCACCTATTGTCTATTGTCTATTGAAAGACGTGGAGGCTTTGAAGAGGGTGCAGAGGAGGTTTAATAGAATGCTTCCTGGATTATCGGGTTTCAGTTACGGAGAAACGTTTCCGCCCACATCTCCAAAGACTTGCAGATTTGTAGGTGAATTGGCAGCTGGAAATTTGTCCTAGTGTGTAGGATAGAACTGTGTGAATGGGTGACCGCGGTCGGCATCGAGTCGGTGAGCCCAAGAGCCAGGATGATAAGTGATAGGAGCATAATTAGGCCATTCGGCCCATCAAGTCTACTACGCCATTCAATCGTGGCTGATTTATCTTCCCATCTTAACACCATGACCCCTGACATCCATACTAATCAAGAATCTATTTATCCCTGCCTTAAAAATACCCATTGACTTGGCCTCCACGGCAATGAATTCGATAGATTCACCGCTTCCTCTGTCTAAAGAAATCCCTACTCATCATCTGAATCTCTAAACTAAACAAGAATTGGTATTAAGCTGACACACAGCAGCAAGTGCTAGAGTAATGTACGCATACCTGGAGTATGCTGGCCACATACACTTAATATGAACCCTACAGAGAGCATCATAAGATCATCAGATCATGTGATAGGAGTAGAATTAGGCCATTCAGCCCATCGGCTACTCCGCCATTCAATCATGACTGATCTATCTCTCCCTCCGAACCCCATTCTCCTGCCTTCTCCCCATAAAACCTGACACCCATACTAATCAAGAATCTATCTATCTATCTCTGCCTTAAATATATCCACTGACTTTGCCTCCACAGCCGACTGTGGCAAAGGATTCAACAGATTCACCACCCAGATTCTTCCTCATCTCCTTCCTAAAAGAACGCCCTTTAATTCTGAGGCTACGACCTCTAGTCCTGGACGCTCCCACCAGAGGAAACCTCCACTCCACGTCCACTCTATCCAGGCCTTTCACTGGTGGCGATGACGCATGCGAGGCTTCAGGTTACAGCAGAGATGCTGTCATCAGCCATGTTACGGGTGACGGACAACTAGAGAGGACTGCAGTTGCTTTGTGTACCTTTCACAAAAGAGAACGATATTTTGCACAGATTAAGAAGGAAGTGCTGGCAATTATCTTTAGAGCGAGGAAATGCCATCGGTCCCCGCTGGGAAGCCCCTTTGTTCCCCTTTCCGATCACAAACTGCTATTAGCAATTCTGAATGGTGGGGCAGGCCACTCCATCGAGGAGACTATTCAGGATGCATAGGTGGGCAGTATCGCTGTCACAGTATTTATATACAAATTGACCGAGTGAAATGTAATTACTGACGGTGCGTCTGGGTTACATGATTCTTCCATTGAGATGGGAGAGTCAAGGGGTGACACGGTGGTGCAGCGGTACAGTTGCTGCCTCAGAGCGCCAGACACCCAGGTTCGATCCTGACTAAGAGCACGGGTCTGCACGGAGTTTGTACGTTCTCCCCACGACCGCGTGGGATTTCTCCGGGTGCTCCAGTTTCCCCCCACATTCGAAAGATGTGCAGGTTTGTAGGTTAATTGGCTTGGGTAAAATTGTCCCTAGTGTGTGGAATGGTCATTACTCGTAGAGCGACACAGCGTGGAAACAGGCCCTTCGGCCCAACTTGCCCAAACCAAACAGCACGTCCCATCTACACTCGTCCCACCTGCCCGCGCGCGCTTGGCCCATATCCCTCCAAGCCTGTCCTGTCCAGCTACTTATCTAATTGTTTCTTAAACATTGCAATAGAACCTGCTTTAACTAACGTAGGGCAGCACAGCGGTGCAGCGGTAGAGTTGCCGCATTTCAGCGCCAGAGATTGAGGTTCCATCCTGACTAAGGATGCTGTCCATACGGAGTTTGCACGTTCTCTCTCTGACCGCGTGGGTTTTCTCCAGGTGTTCCAGTTTCCTCCCACACTCCACCGACGTACGGGTTTGTAGGTCAAATGGCTTCGGTCAAAAAAAGTGTAAATGGTCCCTAGTGTGTGGGATAGTGTTAGTGCACGGGGCGATCGCCGGTCGGCGTGGACAAGGATGGCCGAAGGTCCTGTTTCAGCGCTGAATCTCTAAACTCTCAGAGTCTAAAGGGGGCAACTGCAACAAACGCCAATGTAAAGAATCCCACCAAACCGCAGAAGTGTGAGGGTCACAGGACTAGCAGGGAAAAGATTCCGATTCAGGTAAGTTTATTGTCATATACACCAGGGGGCAATGAGCTTCTTCACATGAACCTCAGTGTACACAGATACAACAGTATACACAGCAATGTCAAGTGCTAAACAGCAGAATGGGGCAGAGTTTGCATGCAGTGCAAGCTGAGGTTTGTTTAGAGATAGAGAAACAGCGCGGAAAACAGGCCCTTTGGCCCACCGCTCCATGCCGACTAGCGATGCCCGGCATAAACACACTCTAGGGATAATTTACACTTAAACCAATTAGCCTACAAACCTGTACTTTGGAGTGTGGGAGGAATCTCCAAGAAAATACACGCAGGTGACGCGTGCAAACTCTGTGCAGACAAGCACCCCTAGTCGGGATCGAACCCGGGTAAGCGCTGTAAGGCAGCAACTCTACCGTTGCGCCACCAGGCCACCCTCCGGAGAAAACCTAGCACTCTGTGCTTTGTACCGTGCCTGTATGTGTGTGTTTGCATACTATGTGTAAGAAGGAAATGCAGACGCTGAAGATATACACGGCCCTCGGAGTCCATGCCAACCATCGATCACTTGTTCACACTAGTTATCCCACTTTTGCGTCCACGCCTTACATACCCAAGGGCAATTCACAGAGGCCAGTTAACCTACAAAGCCACACGCCTTTGGGATCTTGCAAAATCAGGGAGAAAATGCAAACTGCATCAGGATTGAATCTAGAGGCAGCAGTTCCCGTTGGAGTGGCGCACTGGACATGAATGATGTGGGTTGTCTCCGGATGACTCCAAAAATGTACGTTAATTGGCTTCAGTAAAATTGTAGATTTCCCCTAGTGTCTAGGACTCGTTGGTTGGCGTGAACTTGTTGGGCTGTTTCTGCGCTGTATCTCTAAAGTCTAATGTCTAAACAGGGCTGTTCCACAAATCTCCACAAGTGTTGTTGGGTGATATTTATATCTCAGATCTTGCTAGACTCCTTTTCTCGTGGTTAGGTTTTAATCTCTTGGGTTCAAGGATAATATGCATCTCTTCCAGTTTCGTGGAGGTCAGACGCAACTGAGGAGGCCAAGGTGGATACTACAGGCTCTTGATTCACCGTGATGGGACAGAAAGTGTCAGGGAGGACACATGAAGGGGGTGTTTGTGGTAATGGGAATGTCGTAAGCCTCCCATGTAGCTTTAAACTTCAGACTTTAGAGAAACAGCGGGTAAACAGGCCCTTTGGCCCACCGAGTCCTTGCTGACCAGCGATCATCAGCGATATTTATACTTTTTTTAACCAAAGCCAATTAACCAGGAAACCTGCATGGCATTGGAGCGTGGGAGAAAACCGGAGCACCTGGAGAAAACCCATGTGGTCACAGTGAGAATGAACAAACTCCGTAGAGACAGCACCCATAGTCAGGATGGAAACCGGGTCTCTGGTGCTGGTCCGGGTCTCTGTGCCACCGTGACTGCTGGTAGAATACACCAGTGAAGTGAAATATCAATCCATTTCTTAGCAAAATGTGTTTCGTATTTAGTACTGTGTACGTTTTTCATGAGAGTGAATATTTTGCACCATCTGGCTATAGATTACATGAATTTACATAGAAACATAGAAACATAGAAACATAGAAAATAGGTGCAGGAGTAGGCCATTCGGGCCTGCACCACCATTCAATATGATCATGGCTGATCATCCAACTCAGTATCCTGTACCTGCCTTCTCTCCATACCCCCTGATCCCTTTAGCCACAAGGGCCACATCCAACTCCCTCTTAAATAAAGCCAATGAACTGGCCTCAACTACCTTCTGTGACAGAGAATTCCACTGATTCACCACTCTCTGTGTGAAAAATGTTTTTCTCATCTCGGTCCTAAAAGACTTCCCCCTTATCCTTAAAACTGTGACCCCCCCCCCCCCCTTGCGCTGGACTTCCCCAACATCGGGAACAATCTTCCTGCATCTAGCCTGTCCAACCCCTTAAGAATTTTGTAAGTTTCTATAAGATCCCCCCTCAATCTTCTAATTTCTAGCGAGTGCAAGCCGAGTCTATCCAGTCTTTCTTCATATGGAAGTCCTGACATCCCAGGAATCAGTCTGGTGAACCTTCTCTGTACTCCCTCTATGGCACGAATGTCTTTCCTCAGATTAGGAGATCAAAACTGTACGCAATACTCCAGGTGTGGTCTCACCAAGACCCTGTACAACTGCAGTAGAACCTCCCTGCTCTTGCACTCAAATCCTTTTGCTATGAATGCTAACTTGGGAAATGTCAGCAATTGACAGACACATGTTTGGCATAGAGAGTAATTTAAGGAAATGAGATGGAGTGAAAATGTATTTTTATAATCACAGGCTAAAAGGTTTGAAACCATTTTGAAAACTGGGTGAGAAATATTGAATATTCTGAAGAAGGGTCTTGACCCGAAAGGTCACCCATTCCTTCTCTCCTGAGATGCTGCCCATCCCGGTGAGTTACTCCAGTATTTTGTGTCCTTCGTGAGGAATATTGAGGCAGATTTGAAGAGGGCGGCATGGTGGCTCAGCGGTAGAGTTGCTGCCTTACAGCGCCAGAGACTCAGGTTCGATCCTAACTAAGGGTGCTGTCTGTACATTCTCCCTGTGACTGCGTGGGTTTTCTCCTGGTGCTCCAGGTTCTTCCCACCCTCCAAAAACGTGCTGGTTGGTAGGTCAATTGGCTTCCGTAACTTGTAATTCTGGTGTGCAGGATAGTGCTAGTGTAGGGGGTGATCGCTGGGTGGGCGCAGACTCAGTGAGCCGCAGGGCCTGTTTCCTCACTGTATCTCCGACTGTGTCACTATTGCTGTACTGCGGCATCTTCTAAACTATGTGAGAAGAAATCATTTGTCGTGTAAAAGTGTCTGAAGAAGGGTTCCGACCCAAAGCGTCGCCCATCCTTTTCTTCCAGAGATGCTGCCTGACCCATTGAGTTACTCCAGCACTTTGTGTCTCTCAACGGTACAAATCAGCAGCTGCAGTTACTTATGACACAACTCGACAGAAATGTTTAGTTAGTTCCTTGAAATCCGGAACAGGACTACAGGAAAGTTCAAGCTAGAGAAGAACCAATTTAGAACTAATAAAGGTTAAAGCATCACCATTAAATGGTGACCTTCGCATGTTCGGACTGTCCCAAAGTATTTCGCAACTATTGAGTTGCTTTCCAATTGCATTCGTTGATGTTATGTCGACCAATGTGATTGTCAATTTTGTGCAGTGCAAAACCCCACAATCCAAGAAGGGGAAAAATATCCACTTGTTTGTTGCTGATGCCAATTAAACAATATGCCTCGACCAGGACATAAGAATTACCGTTCTCATCACCAAACTATGCCTTAGAATATTTTACATGCATAGAGAAGTCAATAGCTAATTGGAGGTTTATTGCATTGTCAGAACCTTAAATTTTAAACTTTAGACTTTAGAAATACAGTGTGGAAACAGGCCCTTCGTACACCAGCACTATCCTAACCCTAGGGACATTTTACTATTTTGCCAAAGCCAATTGACCTATAAAACCTGCACGTCTTTTGGAGTGAGGGAGGAAACTGGAGCACCCGGAGAAATCCCACATGGTCACAGGGAGAACGTACAAACTCTGTACAGAGAGCACCTGCAGTCAGGACCGAACCTGTGTCTCTGGCGCTGTAAGGCAGCAACTCTACCGCTGTGCCACCATGCCACCCACGATACACAACTCTCTCCAAAATATATGGATGAGTTAGGGGTGGCGCAGCGGTAGAGTTGCTGCCTTACAGCGCCAGAGACACAGGTTCGATCCCGACTACAGGTGCTGTGTGTACCGGAGTTTGTATGTGCTCCCCGTGACCTGCGTGGGTTTTTCAAGTTGCTCCGGTTTCCTCCCACACTCCAAAGATGTACAGGTTTGCAGGTTAATTGGCTTCTGTAAATTGTCCCTAGTGTGTAGGATAGTTTTACTGGGCGGGGATCGTCGGTCGGCACGGACTCAGTGGGCCGAAGGGCCTGTTTCCGCACTGTGTCCCTACTAAGTCAGCTAAGATGATAGAAACGCTCCCAAGACCAGGACACTCTGGGCGGGCGAGATACAAAGGGACAGCAGAATCTTCCTCATCTGTATTCCACAGAACCCCACCAAGCCTGCTCCAATGTCACCAAGGTTTTCTTGCGTAACCCAACAGCTAATTGAAGATTTAATATTTACCACTTGCATCGTCCGTTGTTTACTACATTAAATTACACAGAATGATCAACACGGGAACAACCACAGCCCAACCAGTCCACGCTCCATTTGCATTCATTATCCAACGCTATCTGCAAAACAGTCTATTCCCGTCTCCTTCCTCTGTTTATCTAGCTTCTCCCTAAATGAAATTACACTGTTTGCCTCAACCACTCCCTGTGATAGTAAGTCCCATGAATTATTAACACTGTGTAATGGGGCCTCCACCATCATCTCATAGATGTAATCTGCCCAGCGCATGGATTTAAACCTCTTTAAGATCCATTAGTTTGTTTAACATTTCTTCTCTCTCTGTGTTAAACGTGGCTTATAATTCCGTCTCCCGATATCCATCTGGTTTGCTGCCCTTGTAAATACTGAAGCATAAAAGTAATTATTTAATATTTACACCATTTTTGCTTCAGCTGCCTATAAATTTATACTTTCTCTGACTTAATGGCTTTATTCCTCACCCGATAAGGTTTAGGGACGAGATTTTTTGATCCAATTCAATTGCAAGGTGCACGAAAACGTGCCAAGAGAATATATACATGTATATATAGCATTGGGGACTTCACTTTCTGCTGTGTTTTATTTTTCTTTATTTTTAACCATCTTCATACATTACTCATTCTTACGGAGCAGCCAGGAAGTCTTCATGATTTGATCTCACTATTTAATTCACTGAATGTCATTGTGCTATAGTGGATGGACATAAAAAGCAATAATTTTTCCCTCGCTATTTATGTCCTCCATTAGTTTTGTCTGATAATGCTCTAATTTTTCATAACTTCATCAGACATAGGAGCAGAATTAGGCGATTTGGCGCATCGGGCCTGCTCCGCCATTCAATCATGGCTGATCTATCTTTCCCTCTCAACCCCATTCTCTAATCCCTGACACCCTTACTAATCATGGGCCTATCAATCTCCACTTTAAAAATACCCAATGGCCTGGCCTCCACAGCCGTCTGCAATAGTGAATTCCACAGATTCACCACTAAAAAAAAATCCTCCTCAATTCCATTCTAAAGGTACTTATTTTTATTTTGAGGCTGTACCCTCTGATTCTAGACTATCCCAGCACTGGAAACATCCTCTCCACATCCACACTATCTAGGTCATCCGTCATTTGGTGAGTTTCAATGAGATCCTTCCAGTGAGTACAGGCCCAAGGCCATCACATGCTCCTTGTATATTAACCCAATCATCCCATTACTTTTACTTGGGGCTTTTACTCGTATACCTGCCACGGAGCATCTGCAGTGCAGAATGTGTCATAGATGGTACACTTAACAAGTTTGTCAGTCTACAGCAAGGGTTCCGAACGTGGGGTAAATTTACTCCCAGGGGATAAATTGCGCCTACCCAGTTGGTAAATTTGTCGATTCTGGATTTGCACACCTTTTTTCTCATTGAGTGACTGTGTTCTGCTATACAGGTACCAGTTCATCATTAGTTGTTCATAAATAAAGTGAAGTAATATTGTTATGTGTTATTTTATTTCGAAGTCACGTGAGTGACTACGTGAAGAGCCCGCCAGCCCGCATGCGCGTCAATACGTCGACGCATGGCGCGAGAATCGGAGCAGTTCGAAACTGCTCTGACTGGTAAGAGAAAAATATTATTTCAGGAACGGGCCGCTGCTCTGAAAATAGGGGCAGCAGGCGCGGAGAAGCTGGCACAGCTTGTGCAGCTACCTCCGTGGACGCTCCGTGGAACTGGCGGGATAAAAATAGCAGTGGCCGGCACGGCCGGGACAGCGAACGCAGTGAGATCTGGCGTTTAAAAAATAGCAGCTGCCGGCTAAGGCCCGGACAGCGAACGCAGTGGAGGCTCTGTAAGGAGCTGAAGGCTATGATTAGCGCAAACGCCATGGAGGCTCAGCAGTAGGTGGCAGTTTTTTAAAATAGCGCTGCCGGCTCGACCGGGACATTGGCTGCCGTGGCAGAATGGGGCTCCACTGGAGCAGGCAGCTGTTCGCAGCATCTGACATAGGGCAATGCCTATACAGATTGGAGCTCCGAAAGGGAGTCAGCCAGAGGCCTGAGGCTCCTCATATGTCTGCCTCACAACGCCAGAGACCCGGTTTCGATCCTGACCTTGGGTGCTGTCTGTGTGGAGTTTGCACGTTCTCCCTGTAACTGCATGGGTTTTCTCCGGGTGCTGTGGTTTCCATCCACATTCCAAGGACGTGCAGGTCGGTAGGTTAAGGGGGCCTGCCCCACTGCAGGGACCTAATTTTTGAGTTTAGAAGAGCTTAGGAAAGTTTAAAAACATGTCATGGTCTTGTTGTATCGGCGAAGTAGAACACCTCCTCGACCTCCTTCGACTATGTAGAGAACGTCCTACGAATATGCAGAAGACCTCTTTCGATCGCCTTCAACCTCCTTCAACTATGTTGAAGACTAGCTACGACTAGCTTCTGGAAAATAGGAGAGTGAAGAAGGCCACCTTCGACTACACTAACACTATCTACGACTACCTTCGATTACCTTTGATTACCTACGAATAACATGGCGACCTACTACGACCTACTTCGACTAAACCTACGAGTAAAAGAAATATCGATTTTTTTTCTCCCCAAGCCGTCCAATCTTTACTGGCGGACAATTTTCAGCATGCTACCAAATACTCCTCGACCAAACTGAGGGCTCGAGTACGCGGGAACTTCTCTCAAGCATGAAGGAGAGTTACATTGACCTCCTAGGACCACGTGTCAACCATGCTGCGAGTTTGAGTCGAGCGCAAAATCTTCTAAACTCGCAAATTAGGTTGCCGCAATGCGACAGGCCCTTAAGTACTTACTATAGTTATCTTTCTTATCTATGGCTTACTTATACTTATCTTTCAGAACTAGTATACAGGGTGATTGTTGGTCCCGGTGGACCCAAAGGCCTGTTTCCACGCTGCATCTCTAAACGTAACTAAACTGAACTTGTGGTGGGGATTTTGGTGAGGGGAACAAACAGGACCTTCTGTGTCCGAGTGCAAGAACCTTTGGTGCTTCTCTTGCGTCAGGATCAGAGATATCCTGGAACAGGTCGAAGATGTTCCGAAAGCAGAGGAAGAACAACCAGAGGTCATAGGTTCACAAGTTCACAAGTTATAGGAGTAGAATTAGGCCATTCAGCCCATCAAATCTACTCCACCATTCAATCATGGTTGATCTCTGCCTCCTAATCCAATTTTCCTGCCTTCTCCCCATAAACCTTGACACCCGTTCTAATCAAGAACTTGTCCATATCTGCCTTAAAAATATCCACTGACTTGACCTCCACAGCCCTCTATGGCAACATCCTTTCCACATCCACTCTATCTATGCCTTTCATTATTCTGTAAGCTTCAATCTGGTTCCCCCCCTCAACCTTCTAAACTCCAGCGAGTACAGGCCCAGTGCTGTCAAATGCTCATCATATGCTAACCCACTCATTCCTGGGATCATTCTTGTGAACCTCCTCCGGACCCTCTCCAGAGCCAGTACATCCTTCCCTAGATATGGGCCCAAATTAGCTCACAGTGCTCCAAATACGGCCTGACCAGCGCCTTTATAGAGCCTCAGATCATGGTATGAACGACATGGGAAGAAAAGGCTGCAAATGGAGATAAAGTGCTGGAGTAACTCGGAGTCAGTCGGCATGTGTAGAAAGGAACTGCAGATGCTGGTTTATAATGAAGATAGACACAATGTGCTGGAGTAACTCAGAGGGATAGGCAGCATCTCTGGATAGAATTCATTCATTTCATTCATCATCGTTGAAAACATTAGCCACGCAGAGGCGCTGGTTTCCGATGGGAACGGTGACGGATGCACCACGCATCTCTGTCCTCCAGTTCCTGCAGACTTCCACCGCTGGAAGTCTAGGATTTTGGTGTGTGTGCGTGGTTTATCGTCATTCCTTACAATGCCGTGTACCACAGTGATCGCAACTTCTACTGAAGTGTGGATGGCCGTTGGCTCGCTAGAAACTCATCCATTCTTTGACAGATCTTGTTTTTGGTCCTGCTGGGGGTCCACAGCCCGCCCCCTCCTCACCCGGCACACCCGGTGGGGGAGACGGTTTGGTCAGCGACTATACGACCATGGAGCAGGTAGCACGGGATTACATGGTACCCGTGCGGGGGGGAACTCCCCCCGACCTGACCTGGATAGAAAGGATGGGTGATCTGATCTTTCAGGTTGGGACCCTTCTTCAGATCTCTGGAGAACATGGATAGGTAACGTATCGGCTTGGGACCCTTCTATAGAGTCTGAAGAAGGATTCCGAACCAAAACATCACCTGTCCATGTCCTCCCGATATCATGTGCGTTTACTGTCGGAGGAAGAACTTTATAGATCATTGGAGTCATATCTGGGATAGGTGGGAATGTTGCTGGTGGAAGTGTCATGGGTGACCACTTCGGTAGGTTGGGTGGGACAATTACAAGAAGGTTGGGTTGCACTTAAACGAGAAGGGGACCAATAGCCTTACCATAAGGTTTGCTCAGCATGCTCAGGAAGGTTTAAACCAGTCTGAAGAAGAGACGTGACCAAACGTTGTCTGTTCATTAGCTCCATAAATGCTGCCTGACCCACTGAGTTTTTCCAGCACTTTGTCTTTAGTTTAGCTTAGCGATGCAGCGCAGAAACAGGACCTTCGGCCCATTGAGTCCGCGTTGACCGGCGATCCCCAGACACTAACGCTATCCTAAACACACTAGGGACAATTTACAATTATACCAATTGTCTGAAGAAGGGTTTTGGCCCGAGACGTTGCCTATTTCCTTCGCTCCATAGATGCTGCCTCACCCCGCTGAGTTTCTCCAGCACTTTTGACTACCTACAATTATACCAAGCCAATTAACCTACAAACCTGTACGTCTTTGGAGTGTGGGAGGAAACCGAAGGTCTTGGAGAAAATGGGTATGGACAGCAGACAGTAGTTAGGATCGAACCCGGGTCTCTGGCGCTGCAAGCACTGTAAGGCAGCAACTCTACCGCTGCGTCACCGTGTCGCCCCACGGTGCGGGCTGCACATTGAAAATGGCACCAAAAGCAGACGTCTCTTGCATGCAGTCTCGGTGGACTAGTTCTGAGCACTTTGCTTAATGGAGATCGTGCTCATACATGGCAATATTTTGCTGAACTGTATGCACAACAAGACCTTTACTGTACATTTGCACATGTGAGAATTAATCAATTACTATTCGTAATTAGAAGAACAGACATGTGAGCAAATCACAAGAATAGAGGAGCGATAAGGTAATAGTAGCGGGGGATTCTGACTTTCCCAATATTGCCTGGGATTACTTCAGTGCAAGGGGCTTAGACAGGGCAAAGTTTGCCAAGTGTGTCCAGGAACGTCTGTGGGATAGATTATCCTATAAGAGATGAGGAAGCATTCAAACCGTATATTCGGAAATGAAACTTCAGAAATGGGTAGTTACTGGAACTGTCTTTACTTCAGGTTTTAAAGATTCAGCGCAAAACAGATCCTTTGGCCAACTGAGTCCGCGCCGACTAGCAAACGCCCCGTACATTAGCGCTATCCTACACACTAGGACCAGTTTATAATTTACAGAAGCCAAATAACGTACAAACTTGCACATCTTTGGAGTGTGGGAGGAACCCGGAGAAAACCCACGCGGTCACAGGGAGTACGTACAAACTCCGAACAGACAGCACCCAAAGTCAGGATCGAACCGGGGGTCTCTGGCGCTGTAAGGCAGCAACTCTACCACTGCGCCACCGTGCCGCAGGGCCTGTTATCCTTGCTGAGTGACTCTATGACTCTATGGCATCACGAAAGGGGAAGAAGCTTTGAAATGGAAGCAAGGTCTGGTTCAATGTAGTTACTCTGCAATGTTGATGTGTTTAGAACTCACAACAAAGGACAATTTTTAATTGAAAATGCAATTAGTGCGCTAACAATCTAGGTCAAAATCACAATCACTTGGTTCACCGATCACGCAAGCACCTGCCAATGTGGGCTCTCTGGAGAATTCACACTATTTCTTTCGCTTTCACAGCGAAGCTTCAATTCTGAAAAAACCTGGATGGACAATAACGTGCTCTAGTTAGCCAACAATCCAATTTAATTTCTCTGTAATTGTAAATTCCTTTTAGTTCCTGAGTAATTCCCCACTCCAGGTGTCTGGTTTCAGTGTCTTTTTCTTAACCTCAAACGCACTGAGAGGGGTGTGTGGGAAGGAACTGCAGATGTTGGTTTAAACCAAAGATAGACACAAAAGGCTGGAGTAACTCAGCGGGACGGGCAGCGTCTCTGGAGAGAAGGAATGGCTGACCTTTCGGGTTGAGACCCTGCGTCAGAGTCAGGGGGGCACGGTGGCGCAGCAGTAGAGTTGCTGCCTTACAGCAGATGCAGCGCCGGAGTCCCTGACTACAAGTGCTGTCTGTACGGAGTTTGTACGCTCTCCCCGTGTGGGTTTTCTCCGAGGTCTTCGGTTTCCTCCCACTCTCCAAAGACGTACAGGTTTGTAGGTTATTTGGCCTGGTAAATGTAAAACTGTCCCTCGTGTGTGTAAGCTTGTGTTAATGTGCGGGGATCGCTGGTCGGCGCGGACCCGGTGGGCTGAAGACCCGTTTCCGCGCTGTATCTCTAAACTAAACTAATCTAAACTAAACAAATGATATGCAAAAAAGTAAGGATAAAGGAAAGAGGCCATTGTTAGCTGTTTGCTCGGTGAGAACGAGATGCTGGAGCATCTTGGGTGTGGGAGGGATGGAGAGAGAGGGAGGGAGAGGGAGGCACTGAGACTGATGTTGGGTTGTACAGGAGACAAATGGCGCACTGTGATCATCAATTTATTCCCCCTCGAAAACTAATACAGTCTTAGATCAGGTCTCAGTGAAAACTGTGTCCTCGAGTAGCTGATAAAATAACTTGTCTGGAAAATCTTAACAAGTGCCAGGAAATTCAATCACGGAGGCATTGTTTGTTTCAGTGCCACTGAACTGAAAATGGACAGTATCGCCTAATAACAGCTATTTCCAGATTGTTTAGCATCAGTCTGGAACATTGTTAGACATTTTTTTTACTTTGGTTCACAGGATGTGGGCCTCACACCGGCATTTATCATCCACTCCTAATTGCCTTTCACTGAAGGGGTGGTTTAACCGTTAAATATTTTAGAGTCATGGAATTGTGCAGCACAGAAGCGGGCCTTTCGGCCCAACACATCCACGCCAACCCTTTTGCCCGCGTATATTAATCCCATTTGCCCACGTGAGGTCTGTATCTTCTAGGCGATACAGTGGCACAGCGGTAGAGTTGCTGCCTCCCAGCGCCAGAATCCCGGGTTCGATCCTGATTACACAGAGCTTGTGCGTTTTCCCTGTGACCTCGTGGGTTTTCTCCAGGTCCTCTGGTTTCCTCCCACATTCCAAAGATGTGCAGGTTAGTAGAAAAATTGTCCCGAGTGTTTAGGATAGAACTAGCAGATGCTGATTGCTCGGTCAGCACTGACTTGGTGGGCAGAAGGGCCTGTTTTCACGCTGTATCTCTATATTAAAAACTAAACTAAGCCTTCTTGCCAATTTAATTGCAGGAAGGAGCTGCAGATGCAGATTTAAACCAAAGATAGACACAAAATGTTGGAGTAATTCAGCAAGACATGCAGCATCTCTGGAGAGAAGGAATGGTTTGGAGAAGGGTCTCCATCCGAAACGTCACCCATTCCTTCTCTCCAGAGAAACCAAAGCACCAGGAGGAAACCTACGCGGTCACACAGAGATCTTGTAAACTCTGCACAGAAAGCACCCGAGGTCAGGATCGAACCCCGGTCTCTGGGATTATAGGGCAGTAACTCTACCAACAACGCCACGGGGCGAGAGTCTGAGTTAACTCTTGTAACTTGAGTTTCTTTGCCCTTGGTAAAAACATGGAAATGAAACTAAGTGGACAGAGTGAGTCTCAGTGAGTCGTGGGAGTCATTGTCCACTTGCACTATCTCCTCTCAACTTTAATCCCTTTGGACTTTACGTTGGGCCTTATAGACACAATGCGGAAACTGGCCCTTTGGCCCAATGAGTCTGCACCGACCACCGATCAGCCCGTATACTAGTCTGATACATGATCTCGACCCGAAACGTCACCTGTTCCTTTTCTCCGGAGATGCTGCCTGACCTGCTGTGTTACTCCAGCATTTTGTGTCTAACCCGTACACTAGCACCATCCTACACACTGGGGACAACTAACCTACAAACCTGTTAAAGAAGGAACTGCAGATGCTGGAAAATCACGGGTACACAAAATGCTGGAGAAACTCAGCGGGTGCAGCAGCATCTATGGAGTGAAGGAGATGGGTAACGTTTCGGGCCGAAACCCTTCTTCAGACTGACAAATTCTTCAAACCTACAAACCTGCATGTCTCTGGAGCGTGGGAGGAAACCGGAGCACACGGAGAAAATCCACGCAATCACGGGGAGAACGGACAAACTCCATACAGACAGCACCCGCAGTCGGGATCGAACCCGGGTCTCTGGCGCCGTGAGGCAGCAACTTACCGCTGCGCCACTGTCCGCCCTGCAGTTTTAATTTAAACAGAACTCAATAGGTAAGACACTGCGTTAAATGATAACTGCAATTAGCACAAACATCTATAAATAAATAAACATGGTGGCACAGCGGTAAAGCTGCTGTCTTTCAGCGCCGGAGACCCGGGTTCGATCCCAACTACGGGTGCTGTCTGTACGGAGTTTGTACGCTCTCCCCGTGACCGTGTGGGTTTTCTCCGACATCTTCGGTTTCCTCCCACACTCCAAAGACGTGCAGGTTTGTAGGTGAATTGGCTCGGTATAAATGCGAATTGCCCCGAGTGGGTGTAGGATGGTGTGGGAACACTGGTCGGCACGGACTCGGTGGGCTGAAGGGCCTGTTTCCGCGCTGTATCTCTAAACTAAACTACAAGGATGTTTGCACGTTGCCCTTTTTGCCATTCAAAGAAGAACTCTCCTAATCCTTTGCAGCCTGAATGTACTTACAGCGTTTGAAAAGCTCTGCGTACATCTGTTGACAGCGCTGGCAGTTAGTCCAGCTCCCAGGAAATGTAGAACACTAAGCAGTTCACGGCTGACAGTCTGAGAGACAATGTGGTGTCAAGTGGCATGGAGAAGGTGCGAAAAGCATTCAGACACAAAACAAATACAGCACAGAGGTCACCTCTCCTCCCCAGGGCAAGCTGGATGAGATTGACTGGCTGTGCTTGTCTTCCGCTGGGCAGATTCCTACAGTAACTGTTGCATTGTAAATGGCTGCCTGGTGTTTGGGTTGTTATATCCTGTTTTATTACCACACTTACAAATAGACAGGCTGTAACTATTAGAGGTGCCTTGTCTGAAATGCCCTGGGGTATATTATTGACAATAAAGCGTCATTTAAGATTTTCACATAAGTAGAAACACATCAATATACCTGTATCAGTTAGTTTTGGTTTTAGTTTCAGTCGACTAAAGGGCCTGTTTCCATGCTGTTTCACTAAACTGAACCGAACTAAATGATGTCCAATAAACTACAGCCAACATCATGCACACACTCACATGCTCACACACACACGTGCTCACACACATACACACGTGCTCTCACACACACACACACACACACACACACACACACGTGTGCTCACACACACACACGTGCTCACACACACACACACGTGTGCTCACACACATGCACACGTGTGCTCACACTCACGCACACACATGTGCTCACACTCACACACACGCGTGCTCACACTCACACACACATGCTCTCACACACACACATGTGCTCACACACACACACACGAGCTCACACACACACACACATGCTCACACTCAGACACACACACATGCTCACACACACACACACATGCTCACACTCACACACGTGCTCACACTCAGACACACACACATGCTCACACACACGTGCTCACATTCACACACACACACACATGCTCACACTCACACACACACGCTCATACTCTCACACACACACGCGTGTGCACACTCACACACACACATGCTCACACACACACAAGCTCACACACACACATGCATGCACACAAACACACACGCATGCACGCAGACACACAGGCATGCAGACGCATATGCACACACACACAAAGACACATGCATGCACACACACATGCAATCACACACGCACGCACACACATGCAGACATACATGCATACACACGTGCAAACACATATGCATGCACACGCACAACAAACGCAGACGTACATGCATACACACACGCACAAACACGGCACACACACGTGCACAAACATAGACACACACGCTTACACACACATGCGCATGCACACATACAAATACAGACAAACCCACATGCACACACACAAACATGTGCGCACACACACATACACACACACAAACACACACACACACAAACATAGGACAATTACGCATACACACACAAACGCATTCACCACAAACATCAGGATCTTCTGATACAAATTACAAAAGTTTGCTTTGCCTCCGAATAATCAAACTGCATTTTGTTTGCCTCAGGTTTCTGGCTCCTTGCTATACTTATCCTTCTGATATAACCTATCAGTCTCCACTATTGTTAGCTTGCAACTCTTTCACCTCTCAAAAAATGAACAATAAACTGATTTATGGTCCAATTAAGAAGACGTTCCATTGGCCCAGGAAGCAATGTGCTGTCTCTTTACAGAGGTCCGCCGTTCATTAGCCCAAGGCTCTAATTTGCTTGGTACTTATTGGCTACATGGACTGTTGCTCAGAAGCGGAGATATTTGAAACTTTACATCATTCCATAATTGCACAGTTCCCTGCCAGCTCCAAACACTTGGATCAGAGCAACTATGCAAGCCAGCCAATTAACTGCATGAAACCTCTATTTGTTTCTTGCGGTAGTAATTAAGTAGGAGAGGTAAAATTATTCAGATGTGAGTTTGCTAAATCTGCTACAGGAAAACAAGAAAACAAATTGTTGATTTGATATGCAACCAGGAACCAAACAAATATACACCAGGTTATCCTAAACGGGAATGAATGCAGTCTGAAGTAGGGTCTCGACCCGAAACGTCACCCATTCCTTCTCTCCAGAGATGCTGCCTGTCCCGCTGAGTTACTCCAGCATTTCGTGTCTATCTTCGGTTTAAACCAGCATCCCACACCGTGAATGCAAAGTATTCGTTTTCCATTCGTTTTGCAGGAATTTAATGAGTGTGTGTTGCAACCGAGTCAATTCTCATCTTGGAGCGCAGTTACAGATGGAAATAATATCCACAGGGCAAGCTAGATTAAAGAGGAGTCTCAACTTAAAATGCGGAAGCAAGAACAATGTTGATTAGCTTGGTATGTGCTTGGGAGAAGCGAATGAAAGTTTAGTTTGGAGATGCTGCGTGGAAACAAGCCCTTTGGCTCGCTGAGTTCACGCCGGCCATCAATCACCCGTTCACACTAGTTCTGTGTCATCCCACTTTCTCATCCACTCCCTACACACCAGGGGCAAATTTACAGAAGCCAATTAACCTACAAACCCACACGTCCAGGGCAACACAGTGGCTCAGCGGTAGAGTTGCTGCCTCACAGCGCCAGAGACCAGCTTCGATCCTGACTGCGGGTGCTGTCTGCACAGAGTTTGAACGTTCTCCCGTCGGCTTTCCCCGGGTGCTCCGGTTTCCTCCCACACTCCAACGACGTACAGGTCTGTAGGTCAATTGGCTCCAGTAAGAATTGTCAATTGTCCCCGGTGTGTGTTAGTGCACAGGCTGGTCGCTGGTCGGCATGGACTCTGGGCCTGTTTCCCCGCTGTATCTCTACTTTAGTCCAAAGTCCAAAGTCTTTGGGGTGCAACTGGAAGAAACTGGAGCACCCAGAGGAATCCTATGCAGTCATAGGGAGAACGTGCAAACTCCACACAGACAACAATCGAGGTCAGGGTCAAACCCGGGTCACTGGTGCTGTGAGACAGCAGCTCATTAACATTTGTGCTGTCTGTGGAAATTCTGCTACGTTTTTAAAGGTTATTTTACCTTTTATTTTGTTTAACCATCTCCAGAACATTCCACGTGGAAACTGCAGATGCCAGTAAATAGACAAAGGGACACACAAAGTGCTGGAGTAGCTCATCAGGCCAGGCAGCAACGTGGATTGGTGACGTTTCAGGTCAAGAGTGAGGCCAGACAAACTCACTTTCCCATTCCCACACTGACCTTTCTGCCCTGGGCCTCCTCCATTGTCAGAGCGAGGCCACATACAAACTGGAGGAACAGCACCTCATATTCTGCTGGGGTAGCTTGTCGAACATTGAATTCTCCAATTATAGGTAACCTTCAACTAATTTACCACCAAACAACTCTCCCCCCCCCCCCCCTCTCTTCTACCACCTCTTCCACATCCTTCCCTCCCCTGTATCCCACCTGGACACCCACCTTTTTCTCCTCCCCCCCCCCCCGCCCCACTGTATCACTCTATGACTCCAATAACTTCCACTCTTATGTCCCTCTGCGGTCTTGTCACTTTATGAGCTCTGAGACTACCTGCTTCACTGGCGGTCAAAGCCAAAATCCCCGTACCCTCCTGTTATCCTCCCCTCCCCTCCCCCCCCCCCCCCCCTCCCCCCACCCCCTGTCCTACACCAGAATGCATTCTTTTTTAGGCCATTTAAAAGCTGTCTTTTAAAATCCATTGCTTGTCCTATATCCAGATCTTCGGATTTTTCAGTGGGCATCACATGTAGAGAGAGATTGAACAATGGCTGTTCTAGTGTAGGACAGGGGGTGAGGGGAGGGGAGGGGAGCGGGAGAAGAAAGTAAATTAACTACCTGGACCTTGAGTATTTAGTTTTAAGTTTAGCTTAGTTTAGAGATACAGTGCGGAAACAGGCCCTTCGGCCCACTGAGTCCACGCCAGCCCCGCACTTTAAAACTATCCTACACACACTAGGGACAATTTACACATACACCAAGCCAAATAGCCTACAAACCCATACGTCTTTGGAGTGTGGGAGGAGATCCACTACCCACAGTTTTTCCGTGATGTTTTGCTGATGCAGGGATTGAAAATATGCTGCTGTCTCCCAACTCCCTCTCTCCCCGCCACCACCCCCCCCCCCCCCCCCCCCCCCCACCCTCCCTTCATCTTCTTGTCTTGACTGTGACATCAATAAAATGCTCTGCTCTGCTCTGCCTGGCTGATTCACACTTCACAGCATCAACTATCGAAGGATGAGAGAATTGTCTTTACAGTTCCAGCTCCATTAGTACTTTGAGCAGCTAAGTAATGCTGCTTTGGTCATTACTAAAAGATAAGTTCTACTTCAGGAGACTTAAGTACTTCCACACAAGTTAGTCATTAAAGTCTTTATAAGTAAATATCAGTACTTAGCTTGTCTCCGAAGTTAAATTTAGTGTGGCATCATCTGAATAAATGTCTTGTTAATGGAAATACTGGCCTGTATATTGCACTTGCAGGTCTACACGCTGAATGTCTAATCTGTATCATGGAGCCAATGACGATATCCATTGGAGTTAAAATTGGCCCCACGCATGGAATTTCTTCTCTTGGGAAATGGGTAATAAATAACAACAGAAAAATTGGTTAGTGGCGTTCAAATCTGAACACACTGCCTCGGCAAGGCCACCAGCATAATCAAGGACCAGTCTCACCCCCTCTTCTCCCCTCTCCCATCAAGCAAGAGGTATAGAGGTACAATGGCAGATAGTGAAAGGCCTGGACTGACTGAAAGTGGAGAGGACGTTTTCACTAGTGGGAGGGTCGAGGACCAGAGGCCACGGCCTCAGAATTAAAGGACGCGCACCTTTGGAAAGAAAATGGGAAGGAATTTCTTTAGTCAGAGGGTGGTGAATCTGTGGAATTCATCGCCGCAGACGACTGTGGAGGCCAGGTCAATGGATATTTTTAAGGTGGAGATTGACAGATTCTTGAGTAGTACGGGTGTCAGGGGTTGTGGGGAGAAGGCAGGAGAATGGGGTTGAGAGGGAAAGATAGATCAGCCATGATTGAATGGCGGGATAGACTTGATAGGCCAAATAGCCTAATTCGGCTCCTAGAATTTATGAACTTATAAAGAGCTATGAAAACGCACACCTCCAGATTCAGGGCCACCTTCTTCCCAGCTGTTCCAACTAAACCTTCCAATCACCAACTAGAGAGCAGTCCTGACCTTCCATCTACCTCATTGGGGACACTCGGACAACCTTTAATCAGACTTTACTGGACTTTATACCACACCAAACGTTATTCCCTTTATTCTATGTCTGTGCACTGTGGACAGCTCGATCGTGATTATGTATGGTATTTCCATTTCAGAGCATCATTGCTGTTTCAACTAAAATTCATTCTTTGCCGGTGCATGCTAAGTGCTGGACGCAGAAAGATAATGGTGTTGAAATATACTCCGAGAAATGGCCCCACTTCAGACGTGTTTAACACCCAAATGTTATCACATTGCAATTTCAGAGCACACAGCGGGGAACACATTTCTATCTGAGTTGGCTGATCCTGAGCAAGAAGGAAGCAGGTGCAATCCCTGTGGTCTCCGTACCAACACATGCAAAGGCGTAGGGAAACAGAACTTCCCCAAGTTTCCTCTCCAGCTGGGCAGCCGTGATTCCTTCAGGAGAGCACGGAACACGGACAACAGATGAAGGCCTAGTCGCTCTTGGCCGTCATGTTATACAACGGTCGAATGGCCGACACAGTCCAAATGACGGATGGTGCCTGCCTTAAAACTGGTGGGAATATTACGGAAGAGCTGCTTAATTAGGCAGGATCCCAGACAAAGAAATTCGTAGCCAGGCGACTGCACGAAACGCACTATGCGGACATGTCAGCTCTTTCAATATTGGAATCAAAATTTGGACTAAAAAAAAATCAAAAAGATGCCAGGAATATTCAACAGGGCTATGTGGGGAGTTTCTGCGGAGAGAGAAATAACAACGTGGGCGGCACAGTGGCAGAGTGGTAGAGCTGCCGTCCAGCAAACCCAGAGATCCGGGTTCCATCCTCACTCGGGTGCTGCCTGTGTGGAGTTTGCACTTTCTCCCTGTGACCGCCTGGGTTTCCTCCAATGCTCTGGTTTCCTCCCACATCCTAAAGATGGGGAGGGGAAGGGATGAGAGGGAGGTGGGAGGGGAGGGCAGGGGGGGGGGGAGGGGAGGAGAGGAGAGGGGAGGGAGGAAGGGGGGGGGAGGGGAGGGGGAAGTGGGGGGGGTTGAGGGGGAAGGGAGGGTGGAGTGGAGGGAGGGAGGTGCGGAGGGGGGGGGAGGGGAGAGGGAGGAGAGGGGGTGAAGGAAGGGGGGGAGGGGAGGGGGAAGAGGGCGGGAGGGCGAGGGGTGGAGGGTGGACGGGGAGAGGAGGGGGGAGAGGAGAGGGGAGAGGAGGGGGGAAGAGGAGTGTTTGTACGTTACCTATAATTCAAGAATTCAATGTTCATATCATTAAGTTGTAAGCTACCCAAGCTAAATATGAGGTGGTGTTCATCCAATTTGTGTGTGGCCTCACTCTGGCAACGGAGGAGGCCCAGGACAGAAAGGTCAGGGGCCAAAGGTCAGTATGGAAATGGGAAGGTTAGTTAAAATTGTTAGCAACCAGAAGATCCAGTAGGCCTTGGCAGACTGAACTTAGTGAAATGGTCTCTGAGTCTACACTTTGTTTAATTTAGTGTAGGGATTCATCATGGAAACAGGCCCTTTGGCCCATCAAGTCCATGCCAACCAACGATTCACACCTACTAGCGCTATCCCACAATAACACACACCAGGGACAATTTACAATTGTATCAATCCAATTAGCCTAAAAACCTACACGGCTTTGGAGTGTGGGAGGAAATGAGAACTCCCGAAGAAAATCCACTCAGGTCACGGGGAGAACATACAAACTCTGTACAGACAGCACCTATGGTCAGGATCGAACCCGGGTCTCTGGCGCTGTGAGGCAGCAACTCCACCGCTGCGCCACCGTGCCGCCCGACAGGTTGAACCACATACAATGGATTACATTTACCAAGAAGTTACACTTGGACCAGAAAAGGTTTGTTATAGAGGGCGGTGCAGGGGTAGAGCTGCTGCAGCACTTGCGGAGCCGAAGACCCGGGTCCGATCCCGACTACGGGTGCTGTCTGTATGGACTTTGTACGCTCTCCCCGTGACAGTGTCGGTTTCCTCCGAGATCTTAGGTTCCCTCCCACAGGTTTGCAGGTTAATTGGCTTGGTACGAGTATAAATTGTCCCTAATGTGTGTAGGGTAGTGTTAATGTGTGGGGATCGCTGGTCCGAGTGGACTCGATGGGCCGAAGGGCCTGTTTCCACACTGTTTGTCTAAACTAAAGTAAAGTAAAGTAAACTCAACTAATAGAGGCATAGGGCCACCTACCTTAAATCCAAACGTTGCATTCTGCTGTCAAGGTGAAATGTTAAAGAGCCCATTTCTATCGGCAGAGGCCAGCTCTGTTATTTTGTCAATTTGTCACGTTGATTATTACAAGAAAAAATAAGGTAGCTCAGTGTTTTAAAATATATATATATATATATTTGTGTACAAATAATCACTTTGGTGATGCTTACAGTGTTGGGGGGGGGGGGGGGGGAAATAAATCAAGAGAACTGATGAGGCATTTGAACCTATTAGATGTGTCCCTCATGACCTCATTAGTGTAATTATATGCATTTTTGAGCTGATCAGACACAGTTACTGAGAAAGTAACCAGAAAAAAAAGCATCTGGATTAGCAAGGAATTGAAGTTGATTCCATCAAAGTGCCTGTTATTCAAATGCAGGACTTTATTTCAAAATTCAAATTGAACAAAGGCCTGTTTTGTAAAGGTGGAACCATCCACGTGGGATTGACATTGGGAGGAAAAATTCCCCATTGGACCTAAAAGTGGGTGTGTGTGTAGCAATCGATTGAACATCCTTTATACGTGTGGCACCAATGATATCAGAAAATCGAACATGAGCTCAATTCATCACCCTGATTATTCACTCCATTGAGATGGAAGGAAGGAATTTCAGAAGAAGGGAAAGATTTAATGGGCAGCAGTGGTGGAGTTACTGCCTTACAGCGCCAGATACCCGGGTTCGATCCTGATCCTGTCCGTAGGGAGTTTGTACGTTCTCCCCGTGACATGCGTGGGTTTTCTCCGGGAGCTCCGGATTCCTCCCACACTCCAAAAACGTACAGGTTTGTCGGTTCAAAGGTTTCAAAGGTCTGTTTGGTGTCACGTGCACCAATTAAGGTAGTTAATTGGCTTGGTAAAATTGTAAATTGCCCCTAGTGCGCAAGATCGCTGTTCGGTGCAGACTCGGTGGGCTGAAGGGCCTGTTTCCGTGTTGTATCTGTAAACTAAACTAAACTAAAGGAACCTGAGGGACAACTTTTTCATTTAGAGGGTAGTGGGATATGGAACGAGCTGCCAGAGGAGGTACTAAAATATTATTTAAAAGGCATTTGGACAGATACAGGTTAGGAACGGTTTAGAGGGATATGGGCCAAGCACATGAATGTGGGACTAGTGTAGATGGGGCAGTTTGGTCGGCATGGACGAGTTGGGCCGAAGGGACCATTTCTGTGCTGTAAGACTCTATGATTATGACGCTGAAGTTTCCTACTCATTATGTACTAATGCTAATGTGTAGTGTGTTTAGTGCTATAATTGGGGATACATTTATGGGCAATGGTGATTTAGCTTTCATTGTGTGAAACTCATGATTGGACTTTGGATAGGCCATGTTTGAAATATTGCTTGCGGGTCAGGTCAGGTCATCCCATCCCATTACAGGAAGGATGTGGAGGATTTGGAAAGGGAGCAGAGGAGGTTAATCCAGAATGTTGCATGGATTAGCGACTATTAGCAAAAGAGAGGGGTTGAATAAACTTGGATTGTTTTCATAAGTTTATGTCATAGGAGCAGAACTAGGCAATTTGGCCCATCGTGTCTACTCCGCCATTCAATCTCCATAAACTTTGACACCCTTATCAATCTCTGCTTTAAAACTACCCGACGACTTGGATCCCACAGCATATTAATGATTTGGAAGAGGGAATTAGGAGCAACACTGGCAAGTTTGTGGATGACACAAAGCTGGGTGGCAGTGTGAACTGTGAAGAGGATGTTAGGAGTTTGCAGGGGGACCTGGACCAGTTGAGTGAGTGGGCAGATGCGTGGCGGATGCAGTATAATATAGATAAATGTGAGGTTATCCACTTTGGTGGCAAAAACAAGGGGGCAGATTATTATCTCAATGGGGTTAGGTTAGTTAAGGGGGAGGTGCAGCGAAACCTGGGTGTCCTTGTACACCGGTCACTGAAAGTTGGCGTGCAGGTACAGCAGGCAGTGAAGAAAGCTAATGAAATGTTGGCCTTCATAACAAGAGGATTTCAGTATAGGAGTAAAGAGGTTCTTCTGCAGTTGTACATGGCTCTGGTGAGACCACATCTGGAGTATTGTGTACAGTTTTGGTCTCCTAATTTGGGGAAGGACATCCTTGTGATTGAGGCAGTGCAGCGTAGGTTCATGAGATTGATCCCTGGGATGGCAGGACTGTCATATGAGGAAAGATTGAAAAGACTAGGCTTGTATTCACTGGAGTTTAGAAGAATGAGGGCGGATCTTATGGAAACATATAAAATTATAAAAGGGTACACAAAAGGCTGGAGAAACTCAGCGGGTGCAGCAGCATCTAAGGAGCGAAGGAGATAGGCGATGTTTCGGGTCGAGACCCTTCTTCAGACTGGTCAGGGATCAGGGAAATGAGAGATATAGACGGTGATGTGGAGAGATAAAGAACAATGAATGAAAGATATGCAAAAAAAGTATCGATGATAAAGGGAACAAGCCATTGTAAGCTGTTTGTAGTGTGAAAATGAGAAGCTAGTGCAACTAGGGTGGGGGAGAGATAGAAAGAGAGGGAATGCCAGGGCCCGAGGGCTGAGGGAGAGGTGGGAAGGGGAGGAGACAGCAAGGGTTAACAGAATTGAGAAAATTCAATGTTCAAGCCCAGAGGATGCAGACTTCCCAAGCGGAATATGAGGTGCCGTTCCTCCAACATGCGGTGCTGCTCACTCTGGCCGTGGAGGAGGCCCAGAGAGGTCGTATACGGAATGGGAGGGGGAGTTGAAGTGCTGAGCCACTTCGGGATGTCGGGTTGGTTAATGCGGACCGAGCGGAGGTGTTCGGCGAAACGATCGCCAAGCCTCCGCTTGGTCTCACCGACGTAGATCATCTGGCATCTGGAGCAGCGGATGCAGTAGATGAGGTTGGAGGAGGTGCAGGTGAACCTCTGTCGGACCTGGAAGGACTGCTTGGGTCGCTGAAAGGAGTGGAGGGGGGAGGTGAAGGGACAAGTGTAGCATTTCTTGCGGTTGCAAGGGAAAGTGCCCGGGGAAGGGGTAGAGCGGGAGGGAAGGGAAGAATTGACAAGGGAGTTGCGGAGGGAGCGGTCTTTGCGGAAGGCAGACGGGGGGGAGATGGGAAGATGTGGCGAGTGGAGGGGTCACGTTGGAGGTGGTGAAACTGGCGGAGGACTATGTGTTGTATTTGCCGGCTGGTGGGGTGAAAGGTGAGGACCAGGGGGACTCTGCCCTTGTTGCGAGTGGGGGAATAGGGAGAGAGGGCAGTGTTGCGGGGTATGGAGGAGACCCTGGTGCGAGCCTCATCTATAGTGGGGGAGGGGAATCTCTGTTCTCTGAAGAATGAGGACATTTGTGATGACCTGGTGCGGAACACCCCATCCTGGGAGCAGATGCGGCGTAGACGGAGGAACTGGGAATAGGGGATGGAGTCCTTACAGGAAGCAGGGTGGGAGGAAGAGTAGTCCAGGTAGCTGTGGGAGTCAGTTGGTTTGTAGTGGATGTCGGTCAGGAGTGTATCACCTGCAATAGAGATGGTGAGGTCAAGGAATGGTAGCGAAATGTCGGAAATGGTCCAAGTATATTTGAGTGCCGGATGGAAGTTGGTGGTGAAATGAATGAAGTCAGTCAGTTGTGTGTGGGTGCAGGAGGTGACACCAAAGCAGTCGTCGATGTAACGGAGGTAGAGGTCGGGGATGGGGCCCTGGTTATAAAAATTATAAATGGACTGGACAAGCTAGATGCAGGAAAAATGTTCCCAATGTTGGGCAAGTCCAGAACCAGGGGCCACAGTCTTAGAATAAAGGGGAGGTCATTTAAGACTGAGCTGAGAAAAAAACTTTTTTACCCAGAGTGTTGTGAATTTATGGAATTCCCTGCCACAGAGGGCAGCGGAGGCCAAATCACTGGATGGATTTAAGAGAGAGTTGGATAGAGCTCTAGGGGCTAGTGGAGTCAAGGGATATGGGGAGAAGGCAGGCACGGGTTATTGATAGGGGACGATCAGCCATGATCACATTGAATGGCGGTGCTGGCTCGAAGGTTCGAATGGCCTCCTCCTGCACATATTTTCTATGTTTCTATGTTTCTGTGGCAAAGAATTCCACAGATTCACCACATTCCTCCTCATCTCCTTTCTAAAGGTAAGTCCCTTTATTCTGAGGCTGAGCCTGGTCCTGGACTCTCCCACTAGTGAAAACATCCTCTCTACATCCACTCTATCCAGGTCTTTCACTACTCGGTAAGTTTCAATGAGGTTCCCCCTCATCCTGCTAAACTCCAGCGAGTACAGAGCCAGAGCCGTCAAATATACAGCATGCGTTTTCTCTGGAACGCCGGAGGTTGCTGGGAGATCTGAGAGAAGTATATAAAATGATGAGAGGCAGAGATAGGATAGACAGTCAGAACCTTTCTCCCAGGATGGAAAAATCAAATACGGGAGGGCATACCTTTAAGCTGAGAGTGGCAAAGTTTAAAGGAGATGAGTGGATAAACTTTTTGGACACACATTTCCAGGGTTGGTGGTTGAAGCAGATGTGAAATTTAAAAGGGTTTATGGGCAGATGGATATACAGGGATATGGATTATGGGCAGGTCGATAAGAACTGGTCTTGGCATCGTGTTCGGCACATACACGGTGGGCCGAAGGGCCTGCCAGTTCTAAGGTCTATGTTCTAAATCAACACACAAAGAAGCTACAAAAAAAAAAGGCTAAAACAACATAAATGTTTATCTCAAGAGGGTCAAGGTGTAAATCGGAGATTCAAGTCAGAACGCATTCAAAGTTCAGTCGTAGACACAACTTTCAAAGGTACATAGGAACATAGAAAATAAGTGCAGGAGTAGGCCATTCGGCCCTTCAAGCCAGCACCCGCCATTCATTATGGCTGTTCATCCAAAATCAGTACCCCGTTCCTGCTTTCTCCCCATATCCCTTGATTCCATTAGCCCGGTGATAAATCTCTCTCTAGAAAACATCCAGTGAATTGGCCTCCACCGCCTTCTGTGGCAGAGAATTCCACAAAATTACAACTCTCTGGGTGAAAAAGTTTTTCCTCATCTCGGTCTAAATGGCCTACCCCTTATTCTTAAATTGTGACCCCTGGTTCTGGACTCCCCCAACATCGGGAACATTTTTCTTGTATCTAGCCTGTCAAATCCCTTAATAATTTTGTGCTTCTATAAGATCGCCTCTCATCCTTCTAAATTCCAGTTAATACAAGCCCAGTCTTTCAACATATGTCAGTTCCGCCATCCCGGGAATTAACCTGGTGAACCTACGCTGCACTCCCTCAATAGCAAGTATGTCCTTCCTCAAACTAAGATACCAAAACTGTACACAATACTCCAGGTCTGGTCTCACCAGGGCCCTGTACAACTGCAGTAGGACCTCCTTGCTCCTATACTCAAATCATCTCGCTATGAAGGCCAACATGCCATTGGCTTTCTTCGCTCCCTGCTGTACCTGTATGCTTACTTTCAGTGACTGATGTACAAGCACACCCAGGACTTAGTTGCATCTCCCCTTTACCTAATCTGACACCATTCAGATAATAATCTGCCTTCCTGTTCTTGCCACCAAAGTGGATAACCTCACATTTATCCACATTATACTGCATCTGCCACGTCTGCCCACTCACCCAACCTATCCAAGCCACCCTGCAGCCTCATAGCATCCTCCTCGCAGCTCACACTGCCACCCAGCTTTGTGTCATCCACAAACTTGGATATGTTATATTTAATTCCTTCATCTAAATGGTTAATATATATTGTAAATAACTGGGGTCCCAGCACCGAGGATTGTGGCACCCCACTAGTCACTGCCTGCCATTCGGAAAAGGACCCATTAATTCCTACTCTTTGCTTCCTGTCTGACAACCAGTTGTCTATCCATGTCAATACCCTACCCCCTAATACACTAGCCGAGCAAAAGTACTGCATAGATACAACCAAATAATGCCCAGGCCACAGTGATAAAACATGATAACGGGCCCTTCAGCCCAACTCACCCATGCCGACCAAGGTGACCTCTCTGGTCCCATTTGGCCACGATTGACCGATAATCCACCCAACATCGCCTATCTATGTACCTGCCCAAATGTTTTTATATCAACGAGTCGATGGTGGAAAGGGTCAAGAACTTCAAATTCCTGGACGTGCACATTTCCGAAGATCTCTCCTGGTCCCAGAACACTGATGCAATCATAAAGAAAGCACATCAGCGCCTCTACTTCCTGAGAAGATTACGGAGAGTCGGTCTGTCAAGGAGGACTCTTTCGAACATCTACAGGTGCACAGTAGTGAGCATGCTGACCGGTTGCAGCGTGGCTTGGTTCACGTGGCAGGAGCAGAAAAAGCTGCAAAAAGCCGTAACCACTGCCCAGTCCATCATCGGCTCTGACCTCCCTACCATCGAGGGGATCTATCGCAGTCGCTGCCTCAAAAAGGCTGCCAGCATCATCAAGGGCCCACACCATCCTGGCCACACACTCATCTCTCCGCTGCCATCGGGTAGAAGGTACAGGAGCCTGAAATCTGCAACATCCAGGTTCAGGAACAGCTGCTTCCCCACAGCCATCAGACTATTAAACACAACTTCAAACAAACTATGAACTATAACAACCTATGTGTTTATATAAAAATGCTATGGTATATGGACACACTGATCTGATCTGTATTTATGCTTACAATACTCAGTTGTGCTGCAGCAATGCAAGAATTTCATGGTCCTATCTGGGACACATGACAATAAACTCTCTTGACTCCTGACTCTTGAAATCCTGTTATAGTACCTTCCTCAACTACCTCCTGTGGCAGCATGTTCCATACACCACCTGCCTTTGACTGAAAAATTCACCCCTCTGCTGCCTGCTAAATATTGTCCCTCTCGGTTTAACCCTATAGCCTCTGGTTCTTGATTCCCTTTACTTTAGACTTCAGAGATACAGCGTGGAAACAGGCCATTTGGCCCACCGAGTCGGTGTTGAACAGCGATCACCCGTGCACTAGCACCATCTTACACACACTAGAGACAATTTACAATTCACAGAAGCCTATTAAACAACAATTCTTCAGAGATACAGTGTGGAAACAGGCCCTTCAGCCCACTGAGACCATGCCGACCAGCGATCACCCCGTATACTAGCACTATCCTACACACTGGGGACAATTTACAATTTTACTGAGGACAATTAACCTACAAACCGGAGCATCCGGAGAGAACCCACGCATTCACAGGGAGAACGTACAAACTCCGTACAGACAGCGCCCGTAGTCAGGATCGAACCCGGGTCCCTGGCGCTGTGAGGCAGCAACTCTACCGCTGCGCCACCGTGCCGTCCTATCATGGTTGATCCTGGGTAAAAAAGTCTGTGCATTCACCCTCTCAAGATTTTACACACCTCTATATAATTATATAATGACATAATTAAATTGCGAGATTGTTTAAGCAAATTATATTCGTTATGAGTTTAGAAAATAATGAGGTGCTTTGCTCAAGGGTTTTGATTTAATATCCCCTGCTTGGTAAGACCATCATGTTAACGGTTGCCATTCTAATCATTTACTCCCTCCAGCTATGCTGTACCTTTTCTGCAGTGGCTCGTGTCTGCAAAATGCAGCAACTCACATTGTGTAATATAGCAGCACCTCCTTGACCTGTCACCTGTACTGAACCAGCACGTCTGTGTTTAGTTTAGTATTGTTGCAAGTTACAACCCAGAAACAGGCCCTTCAGCCCACCGAGTCTGCGTTGGCCAGCGATCCCCGTACACTAGCACTATCCTACACACTAGGGACAATGTACAATTTTTACCGAAGCCAATTATTCTTACAAATTTGTACGTCCTTGAAGTGTGGGAGGAAACTGGAGCACTCGGAGAAAACCCACGCAGGTCATGGGGAGAACGTCTAAAACTTCGTACAGACAGCACCCGTAGACAGGATCGAACCTGTGCCTCTGGCGCTGTGAGGCAGCACCGCCTCCGCTGTGCGACCATACCGCCCCCACCTGTGCTGTCGGAACATAAAGAGGAGATTCAGGACCGTGGACAAGGGCCTGCAGATGTTGGGAAACACCACCACCCGCTGGTTCCCTTCCCATTCATATTCCATCCTGACTGTCAAATAGAACCCCCTTCCTTCATCTTCACCGAGTGTAAATCCTGGCATTCCCACCCGAACGTCTGGCACAGTGCCTTCACCAGAACATGATTCACCAATATCCTCTCAAAACCAATCAAGGATAAACAATGAAATACTTGCCTCACCTGACACATAGTTGCTGCCTCACAGCGCCAGAGACCCGAGTTCGATCTTGACTATGGGTGCTGTCCGTACGCAGTTTGTATGCCCTCCCTGTGACCACGTGTGTTTTCTCCGGGTGCTCCGGTTTCCTCCCACATCCCAAAGAAGTACAGGTTTGTAGGTTAATTGGCTTTGGTAACATAGTAAATTGTCCCTTGCGTGCCCAGGACAATGTCAGTATGTGGGGATCGTTGTTCGGTGCGGTGGGAGGAAGGGCCTGTTTCCGCTCTGTATCTCTAAACTAAACTAAACGTGTAGGTTTGTAGGTTAATTGGCTTCTGCAAATTGTCCCTCGGTTGGTTGGTGCGGTCTCAGTGGACCAAGGGTCCTGTTTCCACGCTGTATCTCTAAAACGAAAACTAAACCAGCAAAGCCTGCATCCTGAAAAATAATTCTTGAAGATGTCAAAAAATTACAGGCTAGCCAAAAGTGTAAAACCCGAACATTATTTGGTTATATCTGTGCGGTAACATTGCAAACCCAATGTATCTTCTTTGGATGTAGAAAGAAGGAACTGCAGATGCTGGTTAACACAAAAGGATACAAGGTGCTGAAGGAACTCAGTGGGTCAGGCAACATCTCTGGAGAACATGGATAGGGTGATGTTTCGTATTGGAAACATCTTCAGATTGATTGGAGCAAGCAAAGACACCATCATTTGGATGGGAGTTAAACAATATTTATTTGCTACTGCAATCAGTAACTAAACCTATTCCATACCCTAAACACTGCTGGAGTTACTCAGCAGGTCAGGCAGCATCTGTTTTAGTCTAGATTTACAGCACAGAAACAGGTCCTTCAGCCCATAGAGTCTGCGCCAACTAGCCATATCTCCATACACTAGCACTAAAGCTAATTAAAGGAAACCAGAGCACCCGGAGAAAACCAACGCAGCGACAGGGAGAATGTACAAACTGCGTGCACACAGCATCCTTAGTCAGGATCAAACCTATGTCTGTGGCGCTGTAAGGCAACAACTCTACCACCGATCCACTGTTTCTTTCCGTATTTATTGATGTACATTCTCATTAGAACAATGGGCAACATTTCTTAGACACAAGAAATTACTGATGCTGAATCTTGAGCAAAACCCAAAGTGCTGGAGTAACTCACCGGGCCAGGCAGCATCTGTGGAGGGAATGGACATTTGGCGTTTTGGATCAGAACCCTTCTTCAAACTGATTGGAAGAGGGGGAGAGAAAGCTGGAATAGAGGGAGGTGGGACAACGTTTGGCAAGTGATAGGTGGATACAGGCGAGGGGGGGGGGGGGAAAGTTGATATGCAGATGGGTGGAGTAAGCGACAAAGGCTAGAGGTGAAAAGGAGACAAATGGGTGTCAGGTTAGTAGTGACATTTTATTTTTCTGCTTCCTCTCTGAGCAGCAACACAATTTTTATTAAAAATACAATTTTTATTAAAAAATACTAGACAAACTGGAACCCATTGGGTCCCATGTTCACACGGGAGGGCGGGTCCCCCAACGCAATATTCCACCTCTCCACCAATACCAATATTGCTGACCAGTAGGGAGGGCGGGGGGCTTTCTGGAGAGCTAGTATGGGTGTTGTGGGCTGAAGGGACGGGTTTCCAGAGGCCTAGAATGGCCATTGTGGGCCGAATGGATTCTTAGGCTGGCAGGTCAGTCACTCAGGCCTGGTGGGCTGGAAGCTCAATCACTCAGGCCTGGTGGGCTGGCAGCTCAGTCACTCAGGCCTGGCGGGCTGGCAGCTCAGTTTTAGACATTTTTCACCATTTTTCTCTAGATCACAGCAATGAGATCCAGTCTATCCTGGCCTGGATCTCACAGGGAGCCAATGAAGGGAGGGAGAAAAATACTGGGGTGAGGTTTAATACTTGCAGGGGGAACACTTACTGATGGGCCGAAGGGATTCCTACTGGGCCATTACAGGCCTGATGAGCCGAAGATTTATCAGTGAAAGGCACTTATTCTGGACTTTTCCTGGCCTTACACAGGCCAAAATGCTCCTCCTGGGCTAATAAGGGCATTTTGACAAAAGGGACTGGTTTCCCGGTTAATAGGGGCCTTGTGTGCCAAAAATAGTGGTTTCAGTTAGGCCAAACAACAAATTTCATTTCATTTCCATTTCATTTCAAGCACAGGGCAGGCCAAACAGGTCATTGCATTTTCATTTAATTTCCAATTCCATTGCAGTTTCAAGCACCGGGCAGACCGAAAAGCTAATTTCATTTTCATTTCACTTCCATTGCCATTGCAGTTTCAAGCACAGGGCAGGCCAAGCCAAACTGCTGACTGCATTTTCATTTCACTTTCATTGCCATTGCAGTTTCAAGCACAGGGCAACTCTTTTCATTTTCATTAAGGGCTAACAAATAATTTATTGCAAGTACATTTCAGACTCACAGTTCAGTTGATTCAAGCCTAGAATCAGGAAATTAGATATAGAAAGACAGAAATTTTAGATGAATGTCTAAATAAGCATCCGAACACAGAAAAATTGATATCATACATTTATAATACCCTATTGGAAAATGATGTCCCATTAACAGAAATATATAGACAATCATGAGAAAACGAATTAGGTCAAATTATTAGACCAGAAGTATGGGATGAAAGTTTACAACACATACACCACTGTTTGTTAAATGCTAGACACTCTCTTATACAATTTAAAATATTACATAGACTACATTACTCAAAATCCAAACTACATAACATTTTTCCAAATGTATCTGCCATATGTGATAAATGTCAGCACTTAGAAGCTAATCTGACACACTCATTTACAAATTGTGTAAAAATTACAAAATATTGGATAGAAATATTTAGGATAATTTCGAATGTTGTTAATATGAACCTGACTCTTGACTCAAAGTTAATAATATTGGGAATACTGGAAACAGATCAATTAATAACAACGAATCAAAGAATTTTTTATTGATTATAGTTTAACAATAGGGAACAAATTAATATTAAAATTCTGGAAAAGTCCTACATCCCCCCACAATCAAAATGTGGAATACAGAAATGTCGGAGACACTCCATCTGGAAAGATTGAGGCTCGTCCTAATGGACAGGTTGGATCTTTTCAGAGGGATATGGTCTCCATATATTGAATATCTACAGGGTCAAAGTGGCTCGGTGCGAGAGCCTGACTGAGGCCTGAATAATAGAATAGATGAAGAATTACGTATAATAAATCATGGATATATCTCCAACGATGGATAACTTTTTAATACTCCATTCACTTCCTTATTTTCGATTTTTTACCTCTATATTATTTTTCTCTATCCTTTCTTACTTATTAAAAAAAAAATGTATAGAAATATAAAGTCTTAAATGTTAATATTAACAATATTATGAATGTATGTAAGAAGTATTTTCTATTACTACGTATTTACAACTAATAATAAATATTCATCAAAAAAAAAGGAGTCGTGGCCTCTCTCTCGTGATCTTGCAGAGTGACTAAGTCAATTTAAGGCATCCGGGGTTTTATAGTCCTGCCCCCCCCCCCCCCGGATGGGGCGTCACCTTCATCGCGGTGATTGACAGGCGAGAGGATCTCAAGCTTTTTTAAACACTCATAATTTTTTTCTTTTCACTGATGGGAAAAATACTCGGGGCCTGCTCAGCGGAGGACTGTGAGTAAGATGGGCAAAAATCATAGCAATATATGGTAGCATTTTCAATATACAGCGCAGACAGGAAGTGGTCAAGATGAGACTTATAATTATATAGATTAAGCAACCATGTTGGGAAAGTGAAAGGGTTACACAAAATGCTGGAGAAATTCAGCGTGAAACATGGTTCTTTATTGTCACTTGTGTACTGCACAGTGAAATTCTCTTTCTGCGTAGCTCATACACGCACGAGTCGCTATATTTTGGTGCCATTTACAAAAAGTCGAAAGTGCGGTCCACGCGCTCGATGTACCGGAGCGGCTCCCGATCCAGGCGAGCCCCAGGCTGCTGCAGGGCCTCCACCGTTGCCCTCGACCGGCTCGGCCCGCCAAGCCACGTCCCTCTCCTCGCCCGCCCGCCCCGTGTCCCAGGGGCGCCTCCTGCAGCCGACCTTGAAGGTGCTGGAGGCAATGCTCCGGTCCCTCTCCTACCGGCCCACTCCTCGTGTCCGTCGTCACCAGTGACTCCCTCCCCCTCAGCTCTCTGGTCTTTGGGGCCGAGCTCGGTGGCTTCCGCGCTTCCCCCCTGCAGGGCGTGGCCCACCGGGTCCATCTTCACGGCGGCCCGCCGTGTCAACATGCTGGGATAAAAATTCTAAAAAAACATTCCAAGAATATGGTTAAAATCGGAAAAGCAGGGCTCAGAATCGTATTGAGACTAGATTTACTCCAAAGCTAAGGAGCTGAATCAGCAATCAGCCTCTGTGTTTGGAGAGAAATACCAAGCAAATCGAACATGGTTTTTGAATTCACACCAGTAATTTTGCTCATTAAAATTAGGTGGGAAAACAGAAATAAATGGGGACAAAATTATTACATTTTTGATTTATATTGCCAATGTTGGGAAGTAAGAAACTTAAATCCAAAAAACTGAAATGCCAAATAAAGCCCCTGTCCCACTTTCCGGAGTTACTCACAAATTCTCCCGATTTTTCCCCTTGATTCAAACTCAGAGAATGTCCGTAGCGAGTCTATAGGAGTCCGTAGGAGTCCGTAGATATTTCGTAGCGGCTCGTTATGCCAGCCGTAGGTACACGAGGCATCAGGTAAGTCGGGATGTTTTTTCAGCATGTTGTAAAATGTCCACGAGTAAAATAAATAGCTCCGAGTACCTACGGCTGGCATCTCTGAGTTTGAATCAAGGGGAAAACCCGGGAGAATTTGTGAGTATCTCGGGAAAGTGTGACAGGGGCTTAAAGGGTGGCACAGTGGTACATCTAGCATAGGGCGGCACAGTGGCGCAGCGGTAGAGTTGCTGCCTTACGGCACCAGAGACCCGGGTTCGATCCTGACTATGTGTGCTGTCTGTATGGCGTTTGCACGTTCTCCCTGTGACCGTGTGGGTTTTCTCCGGGTGCGCCGTTTTCCTCCCACACTCCAAAGACGTGCGGGTTTGTACGTTAATTTGCTTGAGTAAAAATTGTCGATTGTCCCCAGTGTGCAGGATAGTATTAGAGTACGGGGATTGCTGTTTAGCATGGATTTGGTGGGCCTCCAAACTAAACTAAACTAAACTAAACATAGAAACATAGAAAATAGGTGCACGAGTAGGCCATTCGGCCCTTCGATCCAGCACCGATATTCAATATGATCATGGCTGATCATCCAGAATTAGTACCCCGTTCCTGCTTTCTCCCCATATCCCTTGATTCCATTAGCCCTCAGAGCTATATCCAACTCTCTCAAATCCAGTGAATTGGCCGCCACTGCCTTCTGTGGCAGAGAATTCCACAAATTCACAAGTCTCTGGGTAAAAACGTTTTTCCTCATCTCACTCCTAAATGGCCTACCCCTAATTCTTAAACTAAACTAAACTAAACTACACACAAGGGGCAATTTTACAGAGGCCAATTAACCTACAAAACCGCAGGTCTTTGGGATGTAGGGGGAAGCGGGGCCACCCAGGGGAAAGCCATGAGGGCACTGGGAGAATGTACAAACTCCACACAGACAGCATCATATGTGAAGGTCTTTGGTGCTATAAGGCATCAGCTCCACTGGCAGATCCAGAATTGTTATTAAAAGCTCATTTGATTCAGTAATGTCCTCTGGAGACGACAGCAGGCCTCCTCGAAACGAGACTGCGTGAGTCAGTTAATCCTCAATTGTTCCCTGAAAATGGCCCCGCAGGCCAAGGGCACGGAAACGTACAATAATGCCACTTTTGATCATACCGTACTATCACAGGCTACTCGGCCCATCAAATTAGGGGCGGCACAGTGGCACAGAAGTAGAGTTGCTGCCTCACAGCGCCAGAGACCCAGGTTCAATCTTGACTACCGCAGCCTAAACAAAACTAAACATATAGACAGGTACATGGATAGGACAGGTTTAGAGGTATATTGGGTAAACGCAGGCAGGTGGGACTAGTTAGATGGGGCATGTTGGTTAGCATAAGCAAGTTGGGCTGAAGGGCCAGTTTCCAGCACTGTATGACTATGTCTCTTGGATTATATCAGGGTCGCTGGAGTGGGGAGGCACGACTGTGCAACCTATTGTCAAGTGATAAAGTAATCCAGCAAATGTATAAAATAAGGACTATATCCAATGGCACTTGTCTTTTAATTATAGTTTATTATTTTCCCGATGTTCTTTATAACTCGTGGCTATTTTCAAAATTGTTTCGCGTTGAAAAATGATTGGATAAACTGAAGCGAAAATGTAGATATCAAAAGTTAATTTGGACAAAAACAAGTCAGGAAAATGGGCTCAAATTTGGAAACGAAGCTTAATATCAAGGCATGTCAAGAGTTTTGATTGCTGTAACATAAACCATTTCAGAAATATGTGATTGAAAATGGATGTATTTGATGACATCAAAAGAGCAATCTGGGCTGTAGTCCTCCTGCACTTGAGTAATCGAGTCTTACAGCGCGGAAACAGCCAAGTCAGTGGATATTTTTAAGGCAGAGTTAGACAAATTCTTGATTAGAACGGGTGACCACAAATTTTACTTTACCAATTGGTGCATGTGACAATAAATGTCTCTTGAATCTTAGATCTTGAATCTTGTGTCCAGAGTTATGGGGAGAAGGCAGGAAAATGAGATGAGGAGGCAGAGATCAGCCATGATCGAATGGCAGGGAAGACTCAAGGGGCTGAATGGCCTAATTCAACTCCTATAACTTGTGAACTTGTGAAACAGGTCCTTCAACTAAACTAGCACTCGCCGACCAACATGCCCCGATCCACATTAGTCCCACCTGCCCACACTTGTCCCATAATCCTCCAAATCTATCCTATCCATGTACCTGTCCTAATGTCTCTTAAACATTACAATAGTAGATGCCTCAACCGCCTTAGGGCAGCACAGTTGTGCAGCGGTAGAGTTTCTGCCTTACAGCACCAGAGACCCAGGTTTGATCCTGACTATGGCTGTTGTCCGTATGGAGTTGGTACGTTTTTCCTGTAACTGAGTGGGTTTCCTCCGGGGGCTCTGGTTTTCTCCCACACTCCAAAGATGTCCAAGTTTGTAGGTTACTTGGCTTTGGTAAATATGGTAAATTGTCCCTAGTGTGTGGAGGATTCAACTAGTGATCACCGGTTAGCACAAACCCAATGGGCCGAAGGGCCTTTCTCCGTGCTGTATCTCTAAAATGAAAAAAATAAAACTAATTCAGAGGCCATATTCAACATTAAAATTAACTTTCCCCAGAGAAGCAAAAGTCAGGCGAATCAGGGACTAAGTTACAGTAACAAAATCGACTGGGCTTGTATTCACTTGAATTTAGAAGGATGAGAGGGTATCTTATAGAAGCATATACAATTCTTGAGGGATTGGACAGGCTAGAGGCAGGAAAAATGTTCCTGCTGTTTGGGTAGTCCAAAACCAGGGGTTACAGTTTAAGAATAAGGGGTCGGCCATTTAGGACTGAGATGAGGATAAGCTTTTTCACCTAGAGAGTTGTGAATCTGTGGAATTCTCTACCACAGAAGGTAGTGGAGGCCAATTCACCGGATGTATTCAAGAGAGAGTTAGATATAGCTCTAAGGGCTAACGGAATCAATGGATATGAGGAGCAAGCAGGAACGGGGAACAGAGGCCCAGGAGCCGTTGGTGAGGGAGGAGCGGTGAGGGAAATCCGTATCATTCTAAAGCTGTAACGTTCCATTCAATTAACTGGGCTTCAGGAAGCCGCTGATTGGTGGACTGAGTACGCAGCTGATTGGCAGTCAGATTCCAGCAGTTTGTAGTGAACTGTACTTTGTATTTTGTATTGTATTTTTGTATTGTATATTGTATTTTGTGTTGTATCTAGGGTCAGGGAAGTATGAGTGCCAGGGCAGCTTACCGTTCTGGATGTCAGATGTGGGAGGTCATGGAGTCGGGTAGCCCTCCAGTCGTCCACATCTGCGCCAGGTGTGTCGAGATGGGGCTCCTAAAGGAGTGTGTAAGGAACCTGGAGCAGCAGCTCGATGACCTCCGTCTGGTCAGGGAGAGCGAGAAGGTCATAGAGTGGAGTTACAGGGAGGTAGTCTCTCCAAAACCACAGGAGGCAGACACGTGGGTCACGGTTAGGAGAGGCAAGGGGCAGAGGTGGGCGCTAGAGAGTACACCAGTGGCTGTACACCTTGGAAATAAGTACTCCTGTTTGAGTGCTGTTCGGGGGGAACGGCCTACCTGGGGGTAGCAACAGCGACCTGGCCTGCGGTACCAACATCGGCCCTGTTGCTCAGAAGGGTAAGAAAAAGAAGAGGAGGGCATTAGTAATAGGGGACTCTATAGTTAGGGGGTCAGTTTGGCGATTCTGTGGACGCAGTCCAGAGACCCGGATGGTAGTTTGCCTCCCTGCTGCCAGGGTCCGGGATGTGTCTGAACGTGTCCAAGATATCCTGAAAAGGGAGGGAGAGGAGCCTGAGGTCGTGGTACATATTGGTACCAATGACATAGGTAAAAAAAAGAGAAGAGATCCTGAAAGGAGAATTTAGGGAGTTAGGAAGAGAGTTAAGGAAAAGAACCGCAAACAAAACAATCTCAGGATTAATTCCAGTGCCACGCGACAGTGAGAGTAGGAATGGAGCAAGGTGGAGGATAAATGCTGGCTGAAGGACTGGTGCAGAGGGCAGGGATTCAAGTTTCTGGATCAATGGAACCTCTTTTGGGGAAGGAGTGACCTGTATAAAAAGGACGGGTTGCACTTGAACCCGAGGGGGACCAGTATCCTGGCGGGGAAATTTGCAAAGGCTACCGGGGGGACAGGAGGCAGAGAGGGGAAGCACTCAGACCCAACATGTCGGGGGGGAAAGAAGAAAAAAATAATAAATAGAGAATAAGAGGTGGTAGGTTTCTTAAATGTGTGAGCAGAGAGAAAGAGGGGTATAAAATGAGGGTAGAAGCAATCGGTAGCAAGGTGAAAATTAATAGTGGCAGGCAGACAAATCCAGGGCAAAAATCAAAAGGGGCCACTTGTCAACATAATTGTATAAGGAGTAAGAGTGTTGTAAAAACAAGCCTGAAGGCTTTGTGTCTCAATGAGAGGAGCATTCGTAATAAGGTGGACGAGTTGAATGTGCAGATAGCTATTAATGACTATGCTATATTTGGGATCACGGAGACATGGCTCCAGGGGGACCAAGGCTGGGAGCTGAACATCCAGGGATATTCAATATTCAGGAGGGATAGACAGAAAGGAAAGGGAGGTGGGGTAGCGTTGCTAGTGAGAGAGGAGATTAATGCAATAGAAAGGAAGGACATTAGCTTGGAGGATGTGGAATCGATATGGGTAGAGCTGCGAAACTCTAAGGGGCAGAAAACGCTAATGGGAGTTGTGTACAGGCCACCTAACAGTATTAGTGGAGTTGGGGATGGCATCAAACAGGAAATTAGAAATGCGTGCAACAAGGGTAAAACAGTTATAATGGGTGACTCCAATCTACATATAGATTGGGTGAATAAAATGGGCAGGGGTGCTGAGGAAGAGAATTTCTTCGAATGTATGTGGGATAGTTTTCTAAACCAACATGTAGAGGAACCAACGAGAGAGCAGGCTATTCTAGACTGGGTATTGAGTAATGAGGAAGGGTTAGTTAGCAGTCTTGTTGTGCGGGGCCCCTTGGGCAAATAATATGGTTGAATTCTTCATTAGGATGGAGAGTGACATAATTAAGTCAGAAACAATGGTTCTGAACTTAAACAAAGGTAACTTTGAAGGTATGAGAAGTGAATTGGCCAAGATAGACTGGCAAGTGATTCTTAAAGGGTTGACAGTGGATGTGCAATGGAAGGTATTTAAAGACTGCATGGATGAACGACAACAATTGTTCATCCCAGTTTGGCAAAAGAATAAATCGGGGCAGGTAGTGCATCCATGGATAACAAGGGAAATCAGGGATAGTATAAAAACAAAAGGTGAAGCATACAAATTAGCCAGAAAAAGCAGCCTACCAGAGGACTGGGAGAAATTCAGAGTTCAGCAGAGGAGGACAAAGGGCTTAATTAGGAAAGGGAAAATAGATTATTAAAGACAACTGGCAGGGAACATAAAAACTGACTGCAAAAGTTTTTATAGATATGTGAAGAGAAAGAGATTAGTTAAAACAAATGTAGGTCCCTTGCAGTCAGAAACAGGTGAATTGATCATGGAGAACAAGGACATGGCAGACCAATTGAATAACTACTTTGGTTCTGTCTTCACTAAGGAAGACATAAATAATCTGCCGGAAATAGCAGGGGACTGGGGGTCAAATAAGGTGGAGGAACTGAGTGAAATCCAGGTTAGACGAGAAATGGTATTGGGTAAATTGAATGGATTAAAGGCCGATAAATCCCCAGGGCCAGGTAATCTGCATCCCAGAGTACTCAAGGAAGTAGCTACAGAAATAGTGGATGCATTAGTGATAATTTTTCAAAACTCCTTATATTCTGGAGTAGTTCCTGAGGATTGGAGGGTAGCTAATGTAACCCCACTTTTAAAAAAAGGAGGAGAGAGAGAAAATGGGGAATTACAGACCAGTTAGTCTAACATCGGTAGTGGGAAACTGCTAGAGTCAGTTATTAAAGATGGGATAGCAGTACATTTGGAAAGTGGTGAAATCATTAGACAAAGTCAGTATGGATTTACGAGAGGTAAATCATGTCTGACAAATCTTATAGAATTTTTCGAGGATGTAACTAGCAGAGTGGATAAGGGAGAACCAGTGGATGTGTTATATCTAGACTTTCAGAAGGCCTTCGACAAGGTCCCACGTAAGAGATTGGTGTACAAACTTAAAGCACATGGTATTGAGGGTTCAGTTTTGATGTGGATAGAGAACTGGCTGGTAGACTGTTTGATGCCATCCCCAACTCCACTAATACTGTTAGGTGGCCTGTACACAACTGGCTATTTACAATATATATTAATGATTTGGACGAGGGAATTGATTGCAACATCTCCAAGTTTGTGGATGACACTAAGCTGGGGGGTAGTGTTAGGTGTGAGGAGGATGCTAGGAGGCTGCAAGATGACTTGGATAGGCTGGGTGAGTGGGCAAATGCATGGCAGATGCAGTATAATGTGGATAAATGTGAGGTTATCCACTTTGCTGGCAAAAACAGGAGGGTAGACTATTATCTTAATGGTGGCAAATTAGGAAAAGGGGAGATGCAACGAGACCTGGGTGTCATGGTACACCAATCATTGAAAGTAGGCATGCAGGTGCAGCAGGCAGTGAAGAAAGCGAATGGTATGTTAGCATTCATAGCGAAAGGATTTAAGCATAGGAGCAGGGAGGTTCTACTGCAGTTGTACAGGGTTTTGGTGAGACCACACCTGGAGTATTGCGTACAGTTTTGGTCTCCAAATCTGAGAAAATATATTCTTGCCATAGAGGGTGTACAGAGAAGGTTCACCAGACTGATTCCTGGGATGTCAGGACTTTCATATGAAGAAAGACTGGATAGACTTGGCTTGTACTCGCTAGAATTTAGAAGACTGAGGGGGGATCTTATAGAAACGTACAAAATTCTTAGGGGGTTGGACAGGCTAGATGCAGGAAGATTGTTCCCGATGTTGGGGAGGTCCAGGACAAGGGGTCACAATCTAAGGATAAAGGGGAATTCCTTTAGGACCGAGATGAGGAAAACATTTTTCACTCAGAGAGTGGTGAGTCTCTGGAATTATCTGCCACAGAAGGTAGTTGAGGCCAGTTCATTGGCTATATTTAATGTGAAGTTAGATGTGGCCCTTGTGGCTAAAGGGATCAGGGGGTATGGAGAGAAGGCAGGTACAGGATACTGAATTGGATGATCAGCCATGATCATATTGAATGGCGGTGCAGGCTCGAAGGGCCGAATGGCCTACTCCTGCACCTATTTTCTATGTTTCTATGTAAAATTAAATTCAAATTTATTTTAGGTATAACACAAAATAATAGTATCATTGTGGTGAGCCTCTCCAAACTTAAATCAAAAATTAATTGGGATTGTCAACATGGAATTTTTGGCAAATGGCTACCAATTCACACTTGCCTTTCAGGAGATGATACCGTGTCAGCAAACAATCCAGTGTGGAGATATTTAAGTCCAGTCTGGAGAGTTCCATCCTCCTGTTCTTAGCTGTGTTCTCACCATCAGAACAGCGCTCTTTGTACAAGATTTTGTTTATTAAAATGGCTTGAATGTCAGTGCGGCACGGTGGCGCAGCTGTGGAGTTGCTGCCTTAACTGCCAATATCCCACTTGCCCGTTATTCGCGCGCCATTTACACGACCCGCTAGCGTGTGGGTCGCGTGTGGGTAGTGCGGGACGGGCGCATGGAGTGGCGTGGAGGAGTGTGGACTTCATCCTGAACAAAATCTTCGCGTGCCACCGGCCTGTCGCATAACTGACGGCCAAAGTGGGAGGCCCTTTACAGCGCCAGAGACTCGGGTTTGATCCTGACTGCTGGTGCTTGTCTGTACGCAGTTTGCACGTTCTCCCCGCGACCTGCGTGGGTTTTCTCTGAGATCTTCGGTTTCCTCCCACACTCCAAAGAGGTGCAGGTTTGTAGACTAATTGGCTTGGTATAAATGTAAATAGTTCCCTAGCTTGTGTGTAGGATAGTGTTAACGTGTGGGGATCGCTGGTCGGTGTGAAGGGTTTGTTTCCGTGCTGTATCTCTAAATTAAACTAAAATTAAAATAGCGCAGGTTGGAAAATAGCTGGAATATGGAAGGGAATCAAATGCAAACTATGTTCAATTAACAATTCCATTGCTAAAATACGTTGTGTTTTTTTTCCCCTTCTTTTTGGTAATCCACAAAGGTTTCTCAATGCTTGGATGCATGTCCTTCAGTGAGGAATTATAGACAGGGGTGACAGTTCTTGCTCCTGCCTTGTAGAGCACGATACACCTTATAACTATGCAAGAGACGGATAAGACAACCAGGTAATTGATGTCAAGCGCAACCACCTACAAGGCATACAAAGTCGCTTCTCGGAAGCTGTCTGTGTGTTTCTGGCATGCGGTGTCACACTAGCTCTTTCTTGCGTAACAAGCGCCTCGCTCGAGGGACCGCCGTGCTGTCTTTCGGATGAGATGTTAAAACAAGGTCCCCCTCAACCCTAACAGAGGGGAACGATGATCAGAAGATCACTTCCTCAAAGAAAAGGGGAGGGGTTCCCAATGTTCCTGGCCAATCCCCCAATGGACGGCACGGTGGCGCAGCTGGTAGAGCACCGCCTCACAGCGCCAGAATCCCCCGGTTCGGTCCTGACCACCTGACCTTTTTGCAGGGGGCAGCTCAGTGGCAGAGCAGTAGAGTTGCTGCCTTATAACTGCCAGGGTCCCAGGTTGGATCCTGACTACGGGCGCAGTCTGTACGGAGCTTTTCCTGTGACCACGTGGGTTTTCTCCGGGTGCTCCGGTTTCCTCCCACACTCCAAAGATGTGCAGGTTTGTAGGTTAATTGGCTTTGGTAAAATTGTAAATTGTCCCTAGTTTGTAGGATAGTGCTTGCGTACGGGGTAATCATTGGTCGGCAGGGACTCAGTGGGCCTAAGGGCCTGTTTCTGCGTGGTACCTCTAAAGACTTAAGACCTTGAGTGCTCTATGTGCAAGGTTTACACGTTCTCCCTGTGACCACGTGGGTTTCTACGGGTGCTCCAATTTCCTCCCACTTCCTAAAAACATGTGGGTTTGGGGTAATTGGCCTCTGTAAGTTGCCCCTGGTGTGTTGGGAGCGGATGAGAAAGTGGGATAACACGGAACAAGTGTGAATGAATTGATCAATGGTCAGAGGTAGACAAAAATGCTGGAGAAACGCGGCGGGTGCGGCAGCATCTATGGAGCGAAGGAAATGGGCAACGTTTCGGGCCAATACCCTTCTTCAGACTGATGTAGGGTGTGGGGGGGGGGGGGGTCGGGGAGAAGAAAGGAGAAAGGAAGAGGAGGAGCCTGAGGGCTGAGGGAGAGCTGAGAAGGGGAGGAGACAGCAAGGGCTACCGGAAATTGGAGAAGTCAATGTTTATGCCGCTAGGGTGCAGACTGCCCAAGCGGAATATGAGGTGCTCAATCGTTAGCGTGGGCTCGGTGCGCCAAGGGGTTTGCTTCCACGCTGTATCTTAAAATTAAACTAAACGAAACCTTATCCTCACGAAAGCCCGGGACTTTCCTCACCCCCTAAGCCAATCTCACAAATGTGTCGTGACTGCTTTGTTCGTGGAAGTTTCCATGCTATACTTCTCAATCAAAAACATCTTTTAAAGATTCCTTCAGCTCATTATCGCCTTGCTGCTTGTGGGATCTTACTTTGCATAAATTATCTGCAGCAGTCCTCAGCCACGTTGGTTTTAAAGGACTTTGCGTCTTTCTGACAGAGATTTGAAAGACGACGGGAATGCTGAATTTTATTTGTCTGGAACGTAACATTTCTTCAATTGCCGTGTTTTAGGCATGATGGCTAATGAAGTCAAAAGCTCTCTCCTGACCCCCTGTGTTGAACCTACCACATATAAAAGTGTTCAGAAATACAAACCACGTTCACAGCACACTGCAGACATGTTCTGTTGTCACTTTTTTAATTGTAAAATATTTCTAAGTATGACAGTTGCAGTTTGTAATTTATTATCACTAAATCACGCTACGTAAGGTCATAAGTGGTTGGAGTAGAATTAGGCCATTCGGCCCATCAAGGCCACTCCGCCATTCAATCATGGCTGATCTATTATTCCCTCCTAACCCCATTCTCCTGCCTTCTCCCCATAACCCCTGACACCCTTACTAATCAAAAATCTATCTATCCCTTCCTTAAAATTATCTACTGACTTGGCCTCTACAGATTCACAACCCTCTTTCTAAATACATTTCTCTCATCTCCTTCCTAAAAGAACGCCCTTTAATTCTGAGGCAGTGACCCCTAGTCCTGGACTCTCCCACTAGTAGAAACATCCTCTCCACATTCAGATTCAGATTCAGATTCAGATTCCTTTATTGTCATTCAGACCTTTCGGTCTGAACGAAATTTGTTACCTTGCAGTCATAACATGTAATAAATTAAAACAAAACACACAATAAACACATAATTTAACATCCACCACAGTGAGTTCACCAAGCACCTCCTCACTGTGGTGGAAGGCAAAAGTGTCTTTGTCATTTTCCCCTACTTGTTCCCCCTCTGTACTGAGGCAATCCAGGCCTTCGATGTCATCGTCCACCAGGCCCGCGGCCGAGCCTCCGAAGCCAGGCCGCCACCGCCGCCGCCGCCGGAACGCCGGAACACCACCACAGCCCCCAGCCAGGATCGACCACGGGAACGCTGGAGCCGCCGGAGCTCTGAAGCCGGGCCGCCGCTGGAGCACCTGCTGGAGAGCCGCTGGAGAGCCGCCGGAGCCGCCGGAGCGCCGAAGCCGGGCCGCTGCTGGAGCACCCGCTGGAGAGCCGCTGGAGCGCCGAAGCCGGGCCGCTGCTGGAGCACCGCTGGAGCAACTGCTGGAGCGCCGAAGCGAAGCCGGGCCGCCGCCGCCGCTGGAACACTGGAGCTCTGAACGCTCGCCACAGCTCGCCATTAGGCCTCAGCACAGACGGAGACGGTGCTCCCCCCGGCCTAATAAACCAAAATTCTAACTAAAAACAGACACGAAAGGACGAAAAAAAAGAAAAAAACAGACGGACTGCAGGTGAGCCGCAGCTGCCACGCAGCGCCGCCACTTCCTCTCCACATCCACTCGTTAAGCACTAGTGCATAGATGAGCATCTCAGATACAATCCGTGCAAAGTAGCATTACGCTGAGACAGTACGTCTCGACCCGAAACGTCACGCGTTACTTCTCTCTAGAGATGCTGGCTGTCCCGCTGAGTTACTCAGCATTTTGTGTCTGCGACAGTTTGCAGAGTCGGTAGTTTGGCACCAATTTCAATGTAGCTATAGTAGAGGGAGGCACAGTGGCTCAGCTGGTGGTGTGCTGCCTCACAGCGGCAGAGGCCTGGGTTCGATCCTGACCTCAGGTGCTGTCTGTGTGGAGATTGCACGTTCATCCCATTTCCTCCCACACCCCAAAGACATGCAGGTATGTAGGTTAACTGGCCTCTGTAAATTGCCCCTAAGTTGTAGGGAGTGGATGAGAAAGTGGGATAACATAGAACTAGTGTGAACGGGTGATCGATCGTCATCAGTCGTCAGCGTGGACTCGACGGGCCGAAGGGCCTGTTTATATTTGTGCTCAATCTACAGCCGTGGGGAAACGCATGCAAGTGGTTCTTCATCTGTTTCTTCCTGCCTTGAAACTTAACAAGCTTACAATCAGTGCCCAACTGCAACTCAGATACGAACAGAACTTGTGGTGAACTTTGGGCGGCACGGTGGCACAGCGGCAGAGTTGCTGCCTTACAGCGGCAGAGTCCCGGGTTCGATCCTGACTACAGGTGCTGTCTGTACGGAGTTTGTACATTCACCCTGTGACATGCGTGGGTTTTCTCCGGATGCTCCGATTTCCTCCAACATCCCAAAGACGCGCGGGTTCGTTGGTTAATTGGCTTTGGTAAAATTGTAAATTATCCCTAGAGTGAAGGATAGTGCCAGTGTACGGGGTGAACGCTGACTCGGTGGTCCGTCCGAAATGCCTAATGAAACTATCAACTAATTTAACCAGCGCCTCCATAGCCTAGCATCGACAACTAGGGGCACCCATGATATATTTTACATCTAAATAGTTATGAAGCCTTTTGGGGGGATCTTCAGTCCCACGTTAAGAAAATGGTACGAAGGAACTGCGGATGCTGCTTTAAAAACCGAAGATAGACCCGTTGGAGTAACTCAGCGGGTCAGACAGTATTTTTGAAGACTGATCTGAGGAAGGGTCTCCACCCGAAACGTCACCCATTCCTTCTCTCGGGAAATGCTGCCTGCCTCACTGAGCTACCCCAGCATTTTGTGTCTATATTAAGAGAATGGTTTCGACCTTTGCAAATGAAATCAACTGCAGGGCTGCCAACTCTCACGCATTGAGCGTGAGAATCACGCATTTCACCCGATTCTCACGCTCTCACGCTAATCACAAATTTCTCACGCTCAAAATTTTTTTTTTATTAAGAAAGTCACGAAAAATTCAATTCACCGTAAAAGGCCTCCACACTCCTCCACACTCACCAATGAGAATAGCTTTCTGTCAGCTGGTCGCCCATAAATAACAAACAATTTGATTGGCTTAAGCCCATCGCACACTATTTAAAATGGCAAATTCTGCAGTGCTAATGATTCCATTTGACACTCAGCTGCTGGAAGTTCAAATTAAAGCAAAAATTATGTTAGAGGTGAGTAAAAACCATGAGGAGAATATATAAGGTGAATGCATAGTCTTTTCCCCGGGATATGTGAGTCAAGAACTAGAGGGCATTGGTTTAAAGCAGGGCTGGCAAACTACCGGCCCGCGGGATGATTTGGGAAAAAAAGGAGTTTAATTTTGAGTCAAAAGGTGAGATACGGCGGTGGTCCCAGCACCCACCCCTGAGGCACCGCTCACATCTCCCAGCCTCACCTCCAGCGGCTCTGTGTCCGTCGGGCACTCTGTCCACACCCCATGGAGTTTTAACTCCGGCCCGGAGCCAGAAATGGACCGGGTGAGTGGGGGCGTCGGTGCCGCCTCTGGAGCCGTGGGGATGAATCTCGGGCTAAGGCTCTGCTCTGATGCCCGACCCCCAGGTCACTGACCCTCACCTCCCCTGGACCCCAGCTGGACACAGAGCACCTGGGCCGGCCCGCATTCCCAGGGGGGAGGGGGGGTGAGGGGGGGGAAGAGAGGGAAACGCTCCCCGGACATTGCTAAGTCTCTGAATGTCCGCTCGCTCCGGGTGTTGTCGCCACTTCACTGACACACACTCTCACACACAACCTAACACACACTGACACGCACACTGGCACACCCAAGGTTTAAAGGGATATGGGCCAAATGCGGATAAATGGGACTAGTTTAGATGGGGCATCTTGATCTGCATGAACAAGTTGGGATGAAGGGCCTGTTTCCATGCTGTAAGACTATGACACACTGTAGAAAGGGTGCAATTGCTCTGGAGAGGATCCAGGGGTGATTTATGAAGATGTTAGCTGGGCTCAAATTTTTTTTTCACTTTGAAGAAAGATTTGATAACTGGGATTGTATTCTCTGCAGCAGCAGAGGTGAAAAAAAAGATTTAGTTGAGGTGAATAATACTATGAGAATATGACCTTATTCGCTTAACAAAGAGTGTAAGAAGGAACTGCAGATGGTGGTTTAAACTGAAGATAGACACTAAAAGCTGGAATAACTCAGCCGGACATGCGGCATCTCTGGAGAGAAAGAATGGGTGATGTTTTGGGTCGAGACCTTCAGACTGAAGAGGTTGAAAAACAGCCATATAGATGTGAAACACAATGACTGGAGATGTGTGTTATCCAACTAAGGGCAGAAATCAGAATCATGTGCTCATCTTTATTGCCGTGACACCATAATAAATATTTACAGAAACAAATAATTTAATGGGGTGGCACGGTGGCGCAGCGGTAGAGTTGCTGCCTTGCAGCACCACAGGCCCAGATTTGATCCTGACTACGGGTGCTGTCTGTATAGAATTCGTACATTCTTCCTATGACCACATGGGTTTTCTCACATCTGAAAGAAGTGTAGGTATGTAGGTTAATTGCCTTCCATAAATTGTCCCTGGCGTGTCGGATAGAACTGGTGTATGGCAGATTGCTGGTCGGTGTGGACTTGGTGGGCCGAAGGGCCTGTTTCCATATATATGTTTTACATATATATCTTAATTTCATTGAACCATATACTTGGTTGAATATGTGGCATTATTTTTTATCTTGTTTCTATAGTCAAAGAGTAAGGTTGATTAATGTATTTGTGCAGAACAGTGATGGAAGTCTGACTCCTCTTCTATGGGGTTTTTCTCTATGTATATGCATAACAACATGAATTATAATCTGTTTACCATACATGAATATACTAAGGTCATTCCTGTGCTGCACCGGTTAGAGCCTGGCTCTACTGTGAAATGTAATTAGGAATGTAATTTAGCCTAAACTTATTCATACCTAATCTAATTTAAAGCATAAATGTTGCATTCAAGTGTAATTTTATAGACTCACTACATTGTGCACCAGATTGCACAATTTCAAGCTGAAAAATGCAAAAGCTCCCTACCGTGGGAGGGACACACCCCTCCCACACCCTCCCCACCCCCCCCCCCCCCCCCCCCCCCCCCCCGTTCGCTACGCTCCCTCGGGCTTGGTCCTCGCAATTTCTCACTCTTAACTCTCACCCAATGTTGGCAGCCCTGCAATTGGGCCTGGATCCTAGGCCCGGTCGCCTAGCAACCAGGGGTGGGGAGATGGTTGAGGTTAAAAGGAAGGGCGTAGGCTGATCAGGCAAGGGTCAATGTTAGAGAGCACAAAGAAGTTCGGACTAGATGTTGGCACAAGGGTCAGATAGAATAAATTCAGTGAATTGGCGGTTGGTTGCCTATTGCATAATGGCTGTCAGGAATCACGTTGGTTTGGCTCAGCAAGGATATTATTGGCCATTGGCTGTGAAGGAAGGCCTATGTGATCTCCCGTTCTCCAACCATCGCGAAAGGGGTTGGGTTTGTATTGATTGGCTAGTTACCATACAATGTTCATTCGATACGTCACCCATCCCTTCTCTCCAGAGGTGCTGCCTGTCCTGTTGAGTTACTCCAGCACTTTATGTCCATCCTCAATCAAAGTATGAGGTGCTGTTCCTCCAATTTGCGCATGGCCTTGCTCTACCAATGGAGGAGGCCCAGGACAGGAAGGTCAGTGTGGGAATGGGAAGGGGGGTTAAAATAGTTAGCTGGATATGTTCTGAAATATTGAAAAGCACTGCCTCAAAGGTCGAATAAAGTTATTGCCAAAGTCATGCTATCCAGGCTCCTAATTTTGTGATGTTTATCTTCACACGAGCCACCTTGTCCAATTCTAATTTCCACTTCACACCACAAGCCTCGTTAAACCACCTCTTCTGTTCAGGATATTAAAAGTAGTTAAAAGTGGGTTTGTGATCTTCAAGATGTATCGCTTGTCTGCATTCTAATTCAACTAAGATAGCGTATGAATCATGAATTAGTGAAATAATGAGTTGCGTCCATTCAGTCGTTCTCATTCCCATAAGCATCTATCAATGTTCTGAATGTATGCCGAACTTGCTCACAATCACGCTTCTTCTCTCCTTTCATTTCTGCTCCTATACATGCAAAATGACTCCCAGAAAAGTGTTCTTTATTCATCAGTCAAGCCTAGCATTGAAACCAGGGAAGGTGGCGCAGCGGTAGAGTCGCTGCCTCACAGCACCGGAAACCCGGGTTCCATCCTGACCACGGGCGCTGTCTATACGTGGTCTGTATGTTCCAACCGTGACCAGCGTGGGTTTTCTCCGGGTGCTCAGGTTTCCTCCCACACTCCAAAGTCGCACAGGTTTGTAGGTTAATTGGCTGTGGTACAAATGTAAATTGTCCCTGGTGTGAGTAGGATAATGTTAGTGTGCAATGTTCGCCGGTCGGCGTGGACTCGGTGGGCCAAAGAGCCGGTTTCCGCGCTCTATCTCTAAACTAAACTGAACACTGTGTAGAAAGAAATTGCAGATGCCGCAGAAGGGTCTCGACCCGAAACGTCACCCATTCCTTCTCTCCGTAGATGCTGCCTGTTCCGCTGAGTTCAACTTTTTGTGTCTATCTAAATTGAACACTGGCAGCTTTGTTCATTTGGACAGGGAAAAGGTAATCACAGCCAGACCCCTCCCCTCCTACCCCCCCCCCCCCCCCCCCCCCCCCCCACAAGCCAAGCATGTGCTTCTGTTTTTAGTTCAGTTGAGAGATACATCGTGAAAACAAATCCTTCGACCCACCGAGTCCGCAGCGACCAGCGGTCTCCGCACACTAACACAATCGTACACAGTACGGGACAGTTAACAGTTTTACCAAAGCCAATTAACCTACAAACCTGCACGTTTAGGAGTGTGGGAGGAAACCGGAGATCCTGGAGATAACCCATGCAGGTCACGGGGAGAACGTACAAACTCTTTACAGACAGCACCAGTAGTCAGGATTGAACCTGGGTCTCTGGCGCAGTAAGGCAGCAACTCTACCGCTGCGCCACCGTGACGCTATTCGCTTGTGGGTTCTCATAGCACTGTTCAAAGAAGAGCAAGAGGGTTCTCCTTTGACTCAGCAGGTCAGCCAGCATCTGTGGAGAACTTAGTTCAGTTTAATTTATTGTCACGTGACCGGCTAGCTTTTGTTGCATGCTTTTGTTGCATGCGAGCCAGTCAGAGGAAAGACAATACATGATTAAAATCGAGCCATCCACAGTGTACAGATACAGGATAAACGGAATAACATGAATAATGTTTAGCACAGGATAAAGTCCACTAAAGTCCAATCAAAGATAGTCCAAGCTTGTCTATAAAATGAGGTGGACAGTAGCTCAGAACTGCTCTCCAGTTGTTGATAGGATGGTTCAGTTGTCTGATAACAGTTGGGAACAAAATGTCCCTGAATCAGGAGGTGCTTGTTTTCACACTTCTGTACCTTTTGCCCGATAGGAGAGGGGAGAAGAGGAAGTGGCTGGGGTGCGACACGTCCTTGATTTATGCTGAGAGAGGAATAAACAACTTAGGTTACTAGCTTTACATCAGAGCAGAGAATAAAATATAACATTGATGAATGATGAATGATTGGTGACCCAAAAGGTCAGCTTCACCCTTCATAGATGCTGCCTAACTTGCTGATTGCATCCAGCATTTTCTGCATCTATTTTATTTTTCTGCCACATTTTGTTGGGTGGTTGCTAGTTTTGAAGACAGGATAATTAACCAGTCTTCTGTTCAAAGTGAAATCCAGGCCCTAATTAGACAGGCTTGCATTGTGTTGACAACTTTAGCAGTCAGTTCAGCAATATAAATACATTCTTTATGATTTTACCCCTTTTGCAGAGGTTTCTTTATTTAGATAACATGTAATTAATCTTCCACAGATCCCAATTTGCTTCTTTTAGTCCAAGCACAAGACTGAGCTTAGTTAATTTAGTTTAGTTTAGAGATACAGCGCGGAAATGGGTCCTTCGGCCCAGCGAGCCCAGGCCGACCAGCGATACCCACACACCGACACTATCCTAGCCACACTAGGGACAATTTACAATATTTATTAAAGCCGATTAACATACAAACCTGTATGTCTTTGGAGTGTGGGAGTAAACCGGAGATATTAGAGAAAACTCACGGGGAGAAACTCCGTACAGACATAGAAACATAGAAAATTGGTGCAGGAGGAGGCCATTTTGTGATTATGGCTGATCGTCCCCCAATCAATAACCCGTGCCTGCCTTCTCCCCATATCCCTTGACTCCACTAGCCCCTAGAGTTCTATCTAATTCTCTCTTAAATCCATCCAGTGATTTGGACTCCACTGCCCTCTGTGGCAGGGAATTCCATAAATTCACAACTCTCTGGGTGAAAAGTCTTTTCTCTCCTCAGTCTTAAATGACCTCCCCTTTATTCTAAGACTGTGACCCCTGGTTCTGGACTCGCCCAACATTGAGAACATTTTTCCTGCATCTAGCTTGTCCAGTCCTTTTATAATTTTATATGTTTCTATAAGATCCCGCCTCATCCTTCTAAACTCCAGTGAATACAAGCCTAGTCTTTTCAATCTTTCCCCATATGACAGTCCCGCCATCCCAGGGATCAATCTCGTGAACCTACGCTGCACTGCCTCAATCACAAGGATGTCCTTCCTCAAATAAGGAGACCAAAATTGTACGCAATGCTCCCAGATGTGGTCTCACCAGAGTCCTATACAACTGCAGAAGAAACCTCTCTTACTCTTATACTGAAATCCTCTTGTTATGAAGGCCAACATTCCATTAGCTTTCTTCACTGCCTGCTGTACCTGCACGCCAACTTTCAGTGACCGGTGTACAAGGACACCCAGGTCTCGCTGTACCTCCCCCTTACCTAACCTAACCCCATTGAGATAATAATCTGCCCCCTTGTTTTTGCCACCAAAGTGGATGACCTCACATTTATCTATATTATACTGCATCTGCCACGCATCTGCGCACTCACTCAACCTGTCCAGGTCACCCTGCAACCTCCTAACATCCTCTTCACAGTTCACATTGCCACCCAGCTTTGTGTCATCCGCAAACTTGCTAGTGTTGCTCCTAATTCCCTCTTCCAAATCATTAATATATATGGTAAACAGTTGCGGCCCCAACACCGAGCCTTGCGGCACTCCACTCGCCTGCCTGCCATTCTGAAAAGGACCCGTTCACTCCTACTCTTTGCTTGCGGTCTGCCAACCAATTTTCTATCCATGTCAACACCCTACCCCCAATACAATTGTGCTCTAATTTTAGTCACCAGCACCCGTAGTCAGGATCGAACACGGGACTCTGCCGCTGTAAGGCAGCAACTCTCCCGCCGCGCCACCGTGCTGAGCAGTGCCTGTTCCAGGCAAGTCCCTGGGTGTTGCTGCCCTCCTGCCATCTCCTTCCTTGGACGCCGTGGAATGAAGAGGGGCCAACATTGCTATGATGAATGCTTTTTGTAACCCTGTCGCTGCCGGACACACGGTGACTCTTTTGTGTACTTTGTGCAAACACAAAGAATTTCACTGTACCTAGGTACACGTGACAACAAACTATCATCATCATCAACAGATCCGTGCAGAGCATGTGTGTAGAACTGTGCCCATTCTGAACGTGGCCAACGGCAATCTGCAATTAATGTGCCTTTTTTAGTTTAGTTTAGAGAAACAGGCCTAATGGTCCACCACACCCCCACACACTAACACTATCCCACACACACCAGGGACAATTTTACATTTATACCAAAGCCAATTAACCTACAAACCTGTACGTCTTTGGAGTGTGGGGGGAAACCGGAGCAACCAGAGAAAACCCAATCAGAACACAGGGACAATAGACAATAGACAATAGGTGCAGGAGTGGGCCATTCGGCCCTTTGAGCCAGCACCACCATTCAATGCGATCATGGCTGATCATCCCCAATCAGTACCCCGTTCCTGCCTTCTCCCCATATCCCCCGACTCCACTATTTTTTAGAGCCCTATCTAGCTTTCTCTTGAAAGCATCCAGAGAACACACAAACTCCATGTAGACAGTGCCCGTAGTCAGGATCGAACCCCTGTCTCTGGTGCTGTAAGCGCTGTAATTGGAGCACCCAAAGGAAACCCACGTGGTCACGGGGAGAAGGTGTGAGCCTTGCACATTTAGCACCCGAGGTCTTAAGTCTCTGGAGATACAACTCAGCAACTGGCCCTTTGGCCCACTGAGTCCGCGCAGACCAGTAATTACCCCGCACACAAGCACTATCCTACAAACTAGGGACTATTTACAATTTGCAAAAAAGTAATTAACCTACAAACATGCACGCGTTTGGAATGTGGGAAGAAACCGGAGCACGCGGAGAAGACCCACGCGGTCACAGGGAAAGCTGGGAAAGTCAGGATCGAACCTGGGACCCTGGCGCTGTAAGGCAGCAACTCTACCGCTTCGCCACCGTGCAGCCTTTCATTTAGATGGAAGAATAACCAAGAAGCATCACTGAGAATCAATGTGGCAAACGAAAGAGAAAGATGTTATCAAACTGGAGGACGGATTTTAGGAGATATCAGCGAGAGACTGATTGTGGGGTGGAGGGAAAGAAAGCTGGGAGAGAGGAGGGGCAGGACAAATCCTAGCTCGTTGTAGGTGAAGGGGGGGGGGGGTGAGTTTGACAGGCGCATGGTTGGACAAAGGCCAGAGATGCAACACGTTGGCTCAGCAATAGAGTTGCTGCCTCATGGCGCCAGGTCATGTTACAGTTGTATAAGACGTTGGTGAGGCTGCATTTAGAGTATTGCGTTCAATTCTGGGCATCATGTTATAGGAAAGATGTTGTCAAGCTTGTTCAGAGAAGATGTATGAGGTTGTGGCCGGGGCTAGAGGGTCTGAACTATAGGAGAGGTTGAGTAGGAGGGACTTTATCCTTGGAGCGCAGGAGGATGAGGGGTGATCTTGTTATGGGGTATAAAATCATGAGAGGAATAGATCGGGTAGATGCCCAGAGTCTCTTGTCTAGAGTAGGTGAATCGAGAACCAGAGGACACAGGTTTAAGGTGATGGGGAAAAGATTTAATAGGAATCTGAGGGGTAACTTTTTCACACAAAGGCTGATGGGCATATAGAATGAGCTGCCAGAGGAGGTAGTTGAGGCTGTGACCATCCCGATGTTTAAGAAATGGGTAGACAGGTACATGGATAGGACAGGTCTGGAGGGATATGGACCAAATGCAGGCAGGTGGGGCTAGTGTAGCTGGGACATGTTGGCCGGTGTGGGAGAGTTGGGCCGAAGGGCCTGCTTTCACGATAGATCACTCTATCACTATGTATCGATGCTCCGGATTCACAGCATACTCATAAACATGCAGGTTTGTAGGTTAAGTGGCTTTGGTAAAATTATGAATTGTCCATCGTGCGTCGGGAAGTGCTGGTGTACGGGTATCGCTGGTTGGTGCAGGCTCGGTGTGCTGAAGGGCCTGTTTCCGTGCTGCATCTTCAAAGTCACTAGAGGGATATGTCCACAATGCAGGGAAATGGGGCGAGCATAAATTGGCATCTCAGTTAGCATGGATGAGTTGGGCTGAAGGGCCTGTTTCCGCGCTGTATCACTCAATGACTCTCATAGTCATGAGGGAAAATAAACAACACAAATCCCGGCCTGTTGGTGGGAGGTTGTGGCAGGCGGCGAAAGATTTTCAGATCGGAAAAGAGGGGGGACCTGGGGTGGAGAGCGGTGGCGTGTAATAAACTTTTGAGTCGGTTCACGAACTCGCCAGCCGCCTGTAACGTCTGCGGCGAGGAAGAGACCGTGTTCCACGTGTATATGGAGTGTGAGAGGTTGCTGTCCCTGTTCCAATATCTGAAGGGGCTACTCCTCAAGTTCTGGTTACATTTTAGTCCCATGAGCCTGGTGTTTGGGCACAAGGCAGGGAGCGGGGAGAGCTGATCGGGAGGGTGGGATCTCCCTGTCGGTCTGCTCCTGGGCCTGGCAAAGAGAGGAGGTGAGTGAGAGAGTGAGAGGAAGAGAGAGAAAGGGGGATCAAGAGAGAGAAAACGAGAGGGGGTGTGAGAGGGAAAGAGAGAGAGAGAGATAGAGAGAGAGAGAGAGAGAGAGAGAGAGGGGAGCAAGAGAGTGTGGTGAAGCAAGACAGAGAGAAAGACGGGGGGGGGGGGGGGGGGGGGGGGGAGGAGCGAGAGAGAGAGAGAGGGGGAGACAGGGTTGTTAGAGAGAGAGAGCGAGAGAGCAAGAGAGAGAGGTGGGGGAGAGAGAGAAAGAGAGAGAAAGAGAGAGAGAGAGAGAGAGAGAGAGAGAGTAAAGGCACAAGCCCAGTACGGTGCTGCCACTCTGTGGCCAAATGATCTTATTGTGAACATTATTTACTGCTCAAGTCACACAGGGGAAAGTGTGTTTTTGAGCAAAGGGCTGCAATCAATCATTTACAGGGGAATGAAGTAAATTGTCAATACTTTGCAGTTACGAGGGTCTTTAAGAATCCCCCTGTGTATCCACGGGCTGAGCTACAGAGTGTAGTGACTGAATCCCAGCCCGGGCCCAACCAACACTGGCAGTAGTAGGGTAAGCACAGTCACCATTGAAGATATAAAAAAAAACACAAATAGATAACTGGTTCTGAAATAGACCCTGATCCAGGTACCATGGACGCTGTGAGAGCACTCTGCCCGTGTCGGAAAATCATGAGTTCAACCCCCACTCCAGAAACCCCAGCACGAGTGTCGAGGTTGACGCTGCCTACGGGGGCACGCTGGCACAGCGGTAGAGTTGCTGTCTCACAGCACCAGAGACCTGGGTCCGATCCTGACTACGGGCGCTGGGTGGAGTCGAGGGGGGAGGTAAAGCGACAAGTGTAGCATTTCCTGCGAGGGGGTGGTTTGGGTGGGAAGGGACGAATTGACCAGGGAGTTACGGAGTTAAGAGAGTGCTGGACCGTGCCAAAGACATCCAGCTCAAACTCAACCCCCTGAGGTGCAAGTTCCGGGTCACGGAAGTTACCTACGTCGGACATGTTTTCACAAGTGAAAACATTTTTTGAAAACTGTTACTATCAACGAAATGCCGGTTGCTACTGATGTTACGAGTCTGCAAATGTTCCTTGGAATGGTCAACTACCTGGGGAAATGTATTCCCAACCTCAGCGAACAACAGCCCTCAGAACAGGACCAGCTCTCAGTTAAGAAGGTATCGTATGTTCCCACTGATTGTCTAAGCAGCCTGGCAGAGCATACGGCGGCTGACGAGACTTTACAATTGCTGTCCGCAGTCATCCGGCGTGGCTGGCCAGATAAACAACACAACACCCCGCTCGTGATCCGCCCACACTTCCTGGTTCGCCACGAACCGGTGTTACAGGACGGGATTGTAGTCAAGAGTCCCAAAGCAGTTGTCCCAGCCGTTCCCCGGGACGAGTACTTCGATGCCGTCCACAGGGGCCACCCCGGCGTGGAGGCAACTTTACAACGGGCACAGAGCATGTTTTACTGGCCTGGTATGACCACGTACATACGTGACAAAACTGAAGTCTGCGCCGTCTGCAAAAGCCCTTACTGCCGCACCCGGTTCCTCCTCTACCGTGGTCCACGCTAGCCACCGACATATTTGAATGGCATGGGAAACACTATCTGGTCCTCGTCGACTCTTATTCGGGCTGGTTTGACATTGATCTACTCCAAACCATCACATCTGAAGCAGTTCATCCCGAAGTTGCAGCGCCAGTTCTCCGTGCACGGTTCTCCTGCACGCCTTCTATCCGACAACGGCAGTCAGTTCACCAGCCAGCTTTTCAAAAGCTTTGCTCAACGATGGGAATTTTGACATACCACCAGCAGCCCTGAGTTCCCGCAGTCCTATGGACTCGCCGAACAGGCCATCCCAAGCGCAAAACAACTACTGGAGCGTTCTTTTCTTGCTAAATCTGACGTCCACCTGCTCAACTTAACGAACATTGCCAGGGATCCCACTTCTAACATCATGTAATGAGTCGAGTCGTACAAACGTCAAGTTGCAACGCATATTTATTCAAGTACACTTACAGCATTGGTCTGCACGGCGTTACAGTAACTAGCAGCTACTCAGACTAAATTACATAAGCAAGCTCCTGATAATATAAATCGCATAGTAGGCGGACCTCCTATTAACATGCACTACAATTGGTTGGTAGGAAATAACCAATCTACAGAACGGTCTCTGCGGAAAGCAGAAAGCGGAGGTGATGGGAAGATGTGGCCAGTGGTGCGATCCCGTTGGAGGTGGCGAAAATGTCGGAGGATTATATGCTGTATGCGACGGCTGATGGGGTGGAAGGTGAGGACAAGGGGGACTCTGTCCTTGTTGCGAGTGGGGGGATGGGAGTGAGGGCGGAGCTGCGGGATACAGAGGAGATCCTGGTGAGAGCCACATCTATAATAGAAATGGGGAACACCCGTTCCCTGAAGGATGAGGACATCTCTGATGCCCTGGTTTGGAACACCTCATCCTGGGTGCAGACGGAGGAATTGGGAGTAGGGGACAGAGTCCTTACAGGAAGCAGGGTGGGAAGAAGTGTAGTCATGATTTCACTGTCAACCCGTGACCACGTGGGTTTTTGCCGGGTGCTCCAGTTTCCTCCCACACTCCAAAGATGTACAGATTTGGAGGTTAATTGGCTTTGGTAAATTGTAAATAGTTCCTCGTGTGTAAGATAGTGCAAGTGTACGGGATCGCTGGTCTGCGTGGACTGGTTCAGCCAATAGGCCTGTTTTGCACACTGTAAGTGAAGTCTTTCTTTCAATTAAGAGCGATGGATAGACAATAGGCAATGGACAATAGGTGCAGGAGTAGGCCATTCGGCCCTTCGAGCCAGCACCGCCATTCAATGTGATCATGGCTGATCATCCCCAATCAGTACCCCGTTCCTGCCTTCTCCCCATATCCCCTGACTCCGCTATTTTTATGAGGGCAATCGATGGTCGGCATGGACTCAGTGGGCCGAAAGGCCTGTTTTCATGCTGTATCCCTAACCAGCATTAGAGAGAGTATTGATGAACAGTGGGGCCTGTACAATTTCAAGGATCCATGAAGGTGGCAACAGTAGATGAAGCTTGGCCCCATATCGGAGGAAGGATGTGCTGGTTGGAGAGGATCCAGAGCAGGTTTACAAGAATGATCCTGGGGATGATTGGGTCAACCTGTGAGGAGCATCTGGGCCTGTACTCACTGGAGTTGATAAGGATGAGGAGGGACCTCATGAAAACCTACAAAAATGCTGGAGAAACTCAGCAGGTGAGAGGCAAAGGCCAGAAAGATTAATGTGTTTTTTTTTTAAACTAGCATCTTCAGTTCCTTGTGTCTCAAGATTATTTTAGTTTAGTTGAGAGTTACAGCTTAGAAACAGGCCCTTCGGCCCACCGAACCCGTGCTGACCAGCAATCATCCTTACCCTACACACTAGGGGCAATTTTACAGAAGTCAATTAACCTAGAAACTTGCAAGTCTATGGAACGTGGGAGGAAACCGGAGCACTCGGAGCAGACCCATGTGGTCACGGGGATAACGTACAAACTCCATACAGACAGCACCCGTAGTCAGGATCTAACCTGGGTCTATGGCGCTGTGAGACAACAACTCCACCAATACAACAGAACTCGGCACTGTTTTAGAAGTATCTCATCCTTCATGGTGAATCCACATTGGTCCATCTTTGAGTTAACTGTCCACGAAGCACAGATTTGGTTTAAGGTAGACAAAAAATGCTGGAGAAACTCAGCGGGTGAGGCAGCATCTATGGAGAGATGGAATAGGTGACGTTTCGGGTTGAGACGCTTGTTCAGACTGATGTCGGTGGGGGGGGGGGGGGGGGGGGGGAGGGGGTTGGCAGGGAAAGAAAGGAAGAGGGGGAGACAGTAGGCTTGTGGGAGAGTTGGGAAGGGGAGGGGAAGGAGGGAGAAAGCAAGGACTACCTGAAACTGGAGAATTCAATGTCCGCTGGGGTGTAAACTACCTATGCAAAATATGAGGTGCTGCTCCTCCAATTTGCACTTAGCCTCACTCTGGCAGTGGAGGAGGCCCAGGACAAAAAGGTCAGATTGGGAATGGAAAGGGGGGTTGAAGTGCTGAGCAACCGGGAGATCAGGTTGGTTACGGCGAACTGAGCGGAGGTGTTGGGCGAAGCGGTCGCCGAGCCTGCGCTCGGTCTCACCGATGTAGATCATTGGCACCTGGATCAGCGGATGCAGTAGATGAGGTTGGAGGAGGTGCAAGTGAACCTCTGCCTCACCTGGAAAGACTGATTGGGTTCCGCAGTTCTTTCTTAAACAGATTTAGTTTAGTTTAGCTTATTGCCACCTGCACCAAGGTGCAGTGAAAAGCTTCTGTTGTGTGCTAACCAGTCAACGGAAAGACAATACATGATTACAATCTGGCCATCCACAGTGTATAGATACATGATAAAGGGAATAGGGTATCGGGCAAGGTTAAATCTGGCAATGTCTGATTAAACATAGTCTGAGGTTCTCCAGTAAGGTAGATTGTTGTTCAGGACTGCTCTCCACTTGGTGATCGGATGGTTGAGTTGACTGATAGCAGCTGGGATGAAACTGTTCCTGAATCGGAAGGTGTGTGTTTTCACACTTGCATACCTGATGGAAGAGGAGAGAGAGAAGAGGGTGTGACCGGGGAGCGACTAGTCCTTGATTATGCTGGTGGCCTTGCCGAGGCAGCGTGAAGTGTCGATGGAGTTGATGGAAGTTGCGCGATGGTCTGGGCTGCGTCCACAATTCTCTGCAATTCCTTGCGGCCTTGGATGGAGCTGCTCCCAAACCATGCGGTGATGCATCCCGATAAAATGCTTCCTGCGGCGCATCTGTGGATGCAGTCCCTGGCTGGAGTTCCGTGCATTTTCTTCCAAGGACAGACTCGATGTGTGGAAAAAACAGCTCACAGTGTCCCAGACTGATATGTTTTTCTGAATCTTCTCAATCTATTTTGGTGTTCCATCATTCCCCTTCATGTTCCGTGCATGTGGACAGGACGAGTAACACGGTATTACAAGTTCATCCTCAACACAATTTGGGATGCGAGAAGGCCAAGTTTAAAATATGTTTAAGAAAGAACTGCAGATGCTGGAAAAGTCGAAGGTAGACAAAAATACTGGAGAAACTCAGCGGGTGAGGTGCGGGCAAAAACCAAGCCTTAAAGGAGATGTGCGGGGAAAAGTTTTATTACGCAGAGTGCAGTGGGTGCCTGGAGCGTGCTGCCACAGATGGTGGTGGAGCCAGATATGACAGTAGGTGTTAAGACATTCCTGGCTGGGAACATGGATATGCAGGGAATGGAGAGATGTGGATTATGTGCAGGCAGATAAGAGCTGGTCTTGGCACCAGGTTTGGCATGGGCGTTGTGGGCTGAAGGGCCTGATCTTGTGGTGTACTGTCCTATGTTCTGTGTTCTATGTTCGATGATACATGAGCTCGACAAAAGAAGAATGGCGCGTATAAAATCATGAGATAGGGTGAATGCACACTTTTATCCAAGGTGGTGGATCACGAACAAGAGGGCAGAGTTTACTTTAGTTTAGAGATACAGTGAGTAAAGGGGCTGTCCCACATGGGCGACCTAATCCGCGAGTTCTGGGCGAGTTTGCCCTCGACTCATACTCGCAGCATGGTCGACCCGAGGTCGTAGGAGGTCTTTGTAACTCTCCTTCATGCTCGAGAGTGGTCCCCGCGTACTCGAGGCCTCAGCCAAGTCGCGGTGTTTTTTTCAACATGTTGAAAAATGCCCGCGAGTAAAAAAAGGTCGCCATGGAAAGAATCGATACTTTTTTTACTCGTAGGTTTAGTCGTAGTAGGTCGTAGTAGGTCGGCATGTTAGTCGTAGGTAGTCAAAGGTAGTCGTAGATAATCTTCATCATAGTCGAAGGGAGGTCGAAGGAGATCGAAGGAGGTCGTCTTCACTCTCCACTATTCAGTGTCCAATTTTCCTGAAGTTAGTCGTAGCTGGTTGAAGCTAGTCTTCTACATAGTCGAAGGAGGTCTTCAACATGACATTTTTCAAACTCTCCTAAACTCCCTGCACATTAACACTACCCTACACACACTAGAGACAATTTTAGATTTTTTACCAAGCCAATTAACCTGTAAACATATTGCGAACCGAGCGGAGGTGTTCGGTGAAACGATCGCCAAGCCTACGCTTGGTCTCACCGATGTAGAGCAGTTGACATCTAGAGCAGCGGATGCAATGGGTGAGGTTGGAGGAGGTGCAGGTGAACCTCTGCCGCACCTGGAAAGACTGCTTGAGTCCTTGGATGGAGTCAAGGGGGGAGGTAAAGCGACAAGTGTAGCATTTCCTGCGGTAGCAAGGGAAAGTGCCTGGAGAGGGAGTGGTACGGGTGGGAAGGGACGAATTGACCAGGGGGTTACAGAGGGAGCGGTCTGCGGAAAGCAGACAGGGGAGGAGATGGGAAGATGTGGCAAGTGGTGAGGTCGCGTTGGAGGTGGCGAAAATGACGGAGGATTATTTGTTGTACGTGACAACTGGTAGGATGGAAGGTGAGGACAAGGGGGACTGCCCTTGTTATGAGTGGGGGGGATGGGGAGTGAGAGCAGAGTCACGGGGTATAGAAGAGACCCTGGTGAGAGCCTCATCAAAAGTAGAAGAGGGGAACCCCCGTTCCCTGAAGAATGAGGACATCTCTGATGCCCTGGTGTGGAACACCTCATCCTGGGTGCAGATGCAGCATAGACGGGGGAATTGGGAGTAGGGGGTTGGAGTCCTTACAGGAAGCAGGGTGGGAAGAAGTGTAGTCCAGATAGCCATGGGAGTCAGTGGGTTTATAATGGATGTCGGTCAGGAGTCTGTGATGGAGGTAGTGAAGTCAAGAAATAGTAGGGAAATGTCGGAAATGGTCCAGGTGTATTTGAGTGCCGGATGGAAGTTAGTGGTGAAGCGGATGAGGTCAGTCAGCTGTGTGCGGGTGCAGGAGGTAGCACCAAAGCAATCGTTGACGTAGCGGAGGTAGAGGTCAGGGACGGGGCCCTGGTACGTCTCGAACAAGGATTGTCGACGTACCCTATAAAGAGGCAGGCATGGCTGGGGCCCAGGCGCGTGCCCATAGCTACGCCTTGTATTTGGAGGAAATGGGAGGAGTCAAACGAAAAGTTATTAAGGGTAAGGACCAGCTCCGCTAGGCGGAGGAGAGTATCAGTAGACGGGGATTGGTTGGTTCTCCGGTCGAGGAAGAAATGGAGGGCTTTGAGATGGATGGGCTCCTGGTGGGGGATGGGGGTGTAGAGTGACTGGACATCCATGGTGAAGATGAGGGAATGTGTGGCTGGAAAACGGAAGTCATGGAGGAGACGAAGAGCGTGTGAGGTGTCTTGGACGTAGGTAGGGAGGGATTTAACCAGGGGGGATAGGATGGAGTCAAGGTATGTGGAAATAAATTTGGTAGGGCATGAACAGGCAGAAACAATGGGTCTACCGGGACAGTCAGGTTTGTGGATTTTGGGGAGAAGGTAAAATCGGGCCGTGCGGGGCTGGGAAACGATGAGGTTGGAGGCTCGGGGTGGCAGGGAGCTGGTGGATGAAGTCAGTGATGGTGCTAGAGATGGAGGCCTGGTGCTCGTCTGTGGGGTCATGGTCCAAGGATAAGTAGGAGGAGGTGTCTGAGAGTTGGCGCGTGGCCTCAGCTTTGTAGAGATCAGCGCGCCAGACTACCACGGCACCTCGCTTGTCGGCGGGTTTGATAACCCAGTCTGGGTTGTTGCAGAGTGAGTGGAGGGCTGTACGTTCAGGGGGGGAGAGATTAGAGTGGGACAGGGGAGTGGAGAAATTGAGTCGGCTGATGTCCCGCCGGCAGTTGAAAATAAAAAGGTCTAAAGCCGGAAAGATGGCCATGAGGGGGGGTCCAAGGGGAGGGGGTCCATTGGAGACGGGACAACGGGTCATCAATGGGGGGTGAGGACTCCTTCCCATGGAGGAACGCTTGAAGCAGAGGCGACGGAAAAAGAGCTGCACATCATAGCCGGCGCGGAACTCATTGAGGCGGGGACGGAGGGGGACAAAGGTAATGTGGCTGTCCCACTGTACGAGCTAATTCAAGAGTTCTCCCGAGTTTCCCCTGATTCGAACTCGGAGAATTACGGTAATAGCCGCTCGTAGGTACTCGGGGCTCTCGTGGACATTTTTCAACATGTTGAAAAATCTTCATGAGTCTTCACGAGCTTACCGCGTTTCCCGAGTACCTGCCGTTAGCGTTACTAACCGCTAAGAGACGTCCCGAGCTCCGACGTACCCGCTACATACATTCTACGTGCTTACCACGAGTTAGATTTTTTTTTTTAACTCGGGAGAGCTCTTGAAATAGTTTGTACAGTGGGACAGGCCCTTAAGGCCTCTGCTGAGGACAGACCATTTGGTATCAGAGAGGGGGAGGTGAGGGGGGATGGTGAACACACGGCAGGGATGGGGGTTGGGGCCGGAGGAAGGCAGGTGAGTGGACTGTGGCCGAGGCGATGTTTGGGGAGGGGTGGTGGGTGATCAGGAAGGGAGGGGGTATGAGGACTATAGTGTGGGTGGGGAAGATCTGGGGTCACATGGGTTGAGGGGGAAGGGGAAGACCCCGTGGAACAGCCACTGAGGTTCCCTGGGTTAGGGGGAGGAGCACTAGGACCCAGCACAGTCAGAGCCCGTGATGTCAGAGTCTGCAGCGTGGAGACTTCAGGCCCGGTGCTGAGTCGAGGACTCCGTTAAGGCGACGGCTGCGGTGTGCTGGAGAGCGGTGGAGTGGCGAGGGTCGGTGGAGTCGATGGTGGAAGCCCGAGGGGAGTGGGGTCCGGGTCAGCGGGCGGATCGTGTGAGGTCCCGGTGGGCGGATGGTCGGTGAGGCGGCGATGTTCGGTGGGCCCGGTGAGGCGTAAGTAAGCATGCTGGTACAACAGGCAGTGAAGAAAGCTAATGGCAGGTTGGCCTTCGTTGCGAGAGGATTTGAGTTTGGGAGCAAGGAGTTTAGGAGCAAGGAGGTCCTACTGCAGTTGTACAGGGCCCTGGTGAGACTGCACCTAGCGTAGTGTGTGCAACTTTGGACTAATTTGAAGAGGGACATTATTGCTATTGAGGGAGTGCAGCAGAGGGTCATCAGGTTAATTCCCGGGGTGGCGGGACTGACGTACGATGAAAGAATGGGTCAACTGGGCTTGTATTCACTGGAATTTAGAAGGATGAGAGGGGATGTTATGGATTACCTAGACAGGGTAGATGCAGGAAAAATGTTCCCGATGCTGGGGTAGTCCAGAACCAGGGGTCACAGTTTAAGAATTAGGGGTAGGCTATTAGGACTGAGATGAGGAAAAACCTTTTCACTCAGAGAGTTGTGAATCTGTGGAATTCTCTGCCACTGAAAGCAGTGGAGGCCAGTCCACTGGATGTATTCAAGAGAGAGTTAGATATAGCTCATGACTAAAGGAATCAAGGGATATTAGGAGAAAGCAGGAAAGGGAGTACTAATTTTTGATGATCAGCCATGATCATATTGAATGGCAGTGCTGGCTCGAGGGGCCAAATGGCCACTCCTGCACCTATTTTCTATGTTTCTGTTACTTTTTTTGCAAATGTTTTATTAATTTGTTCTATTTCTCTCAATATCACCTTTTATCTCTCTCGTTTTCCTTTCCACTGAATCTCAGTCTGAAAAAGGGTCTCGACCCAAAACGTCACCTCTTCCTTTTCTCCAGAGTTGCTGCTGCCTGTCCCGCTGAGTTGCTCCAGCTTTTTGTATCAATCTTCAACTTTCCATACTGTTGTGTGGATGCCAGTGAAGGCAGTTGGGTTGGAGGCAGGGATGGGGACGGAACACATGTCTTCAGTTCCACAGCTGGAGCAGTACCTGGCCCCATTGTCTGTACTGTTTCCTGCTCTCTCAGCTATTTCTAGACCTGGTGTTGAGTGAAGCAAATTGGCTGGGGACTGCTTTCAGCGATGGTGGGAATCTCAGGAGGGCAAACGACAATTTGTTATTCTGTTTGAATTTATTACCCTGCTTAAAATTATGAGCATTGTTTCTTCGTTATAAATGAATGCAGGGAATGCAGAGGGTGAAAGCACAGTCATTTACCTAGGATGGGTGAATCAATAACCAGAGCACGTGGGTTTATGGTGAGAAGGTAAAGATTTAGTTATAGAATCATACAGTGTAGAAACAGGTCCTTTAGCCCAACTTGCCCACACCGACCAACATGCCCAATCTATACTAGTCCCACTTGCCTGTGTTTGGCCCATATCCCTCTCAAATCCCACAGTACGAGTTCATTCCAAGAGCTCTCCCGAGTTTTAAAAAAAAATCAAACTCATGGTAAGCACGGAGAATGAACGTAGTGGGTACGTCGGAGCTCGGGGACGTCTCTTAGAGGCTCGTAACGCTAACGGCAGGTACTCAGGAAGACTCGCTAACGGCAGGTAAGCACAGGAAGACCCGTGAAGATTTTTCAACATGGTGAAAAATGTCCACGAGAGCCCCGAGGACCGACAATTGGCCATTACCGTAAATCTCCGAGTTCGAATCAGGGCAAACTCGGGAGAACTCTTGGAATGTACCATGGGAAAGGGCTTTAAACCTGTTTTATCCTTGTACCAGTCTAATTGCTTCTTAAATGTGGTAATAGTCCCTGCCTCAAATACCTCTTCCAGCAGCTCGTGCTATATATCCACCACCTTTTACCCCTCAGATTCCTAAAAAATCTTTATGTAAAAAACTTTAGGAAACGCCTTGTGTCTCGGCAAAACTCTACATGATTGAAGGGTGTTCCTTCTGCCATGTAGCTCTAAAACGAAACTAAAACTAAGCTTCTGCGCAAGAAACCCAGCAGCAAACACGCCCCAGACTGCGTAATAAACCCCATCCACATAATTATGGGCAGACTAATATTTAAACACAAATGCCATAATTAATGACACACAAAATAAGCCAAATGACCACTACGCCACTTTTTGCAGTTTTCTTCGCTCCTGGTCCCGATCTAATCCTCTCATGATTTTTTACACATCTACAAGATCATCCTTCATCCTCCTGCACTACAAGGTGACTGGTTTCTGGTCTCTGGTGTTGAATGAAACAAATTGGCTGGGGACTGCTTTCTGTGATGGTGGGAATCTCAGGAGGACCACCGACAATTTATGTATGCTGTTTGCGTTTGCTTAAAACTATGAGTAGATGAGTAGATGTGTCTACAGTGGCACATAGAATCGTGAGAGGAATACGTAGTGTGAAAGCACAGGGTAGAGGAATCAGGAACCCGAGGACATGGGTTTAACATGAGAGGGGGGAAATGTAATAGGAACGTGAGGGGCATATTTTCCACATAGAGGATGGCGGGTATATATAATGAGCAGAAAAAGGTGGAGGGCCTATATAATGACCTGCCAAAGGAGGTGGTTGAGGCAGGTTCTATATCAGTGTTAAAAATACAGTTGGACATGTACATACTGTAGATAGGAAAGGTTTAGAGGTTTAGAGGTTTAGTTTAGAGATACAGAGCGGAAACAGGCCCTTGGGCCCACTGAGTCCACACCGACCAGCGATCCCCACACATTAACACTGTCCTACACACACTAGAGACAATTTACACATACACCAAGTCGATTAACCTACAAACCTTTGGAGTGTGGGAGGAAACCGAAGGCCTCGGAGAAAACCCACTCGGTCACGGGGAGAACGTACAAACTCCGTACAGACAGCGCCCGTAGCGAGATCGAACCCGGGTCTCTGGCGTTGCAAGCGCTGTAGGGCAGCACCTCCACCGCTGCGCCACCGTGGCTTCCCCAGGTGTATGGGCCAAACGCAGGAAAATGGGACCAGCTTACATGGGGGATCTAGATTGTGTTGCATCACTCGATTACCATGACTTCATGAAAAAATAAGCATTGAGATGGAAGCAAGGTTCATTTTGGACAGCAAAGTACAGGAGCAAAGAGGTGCTTCTGCAGTTGTACAGGGCCCTAGTGAGACCACACCTGGAGTATTGTGTGCAGTTTTGGTCTCCCAATTTGAGGAAGGACATTCTTGCTATTGAGGGAGTGCAGTGTAGGTTCACCAGCTTAATTCCCGGGATGGCGGGACTGTCATATGTTGATGGAATGGAGCGGCTGGGCTTGTATACTCTGGAATTTTGAAGGATGAGAGGTGATCTTATTGAAACATAAGATTATTAAGGGATTGGACATGCTAGAGACAGGAAACATGTTCCCGATGTTTGGGGAGTCCAAAACCAGGGACCACAGTTTAAGAATAAGGCGTAAGTCATTTCGAACGGAGACGAGGAAAAAACTTTTTCACACAGAGAGTTGTGAGTCTGTGGAATTCTCTGCTCAGAGGGTGGTGGAGGCTGGTTCTCTGGATGCTTTCAAGAGAGAGATAGACAGAGCTCTTAAAGATAGCGGAGTCAAGGAATATGGGGAGAAGGCAGGAACAGGGTACTGATTGTGGATGATCAGCCATGATCACATTGAATGGCGGTGCTGGCTGGAGGGGCCGAATGGACTACTCCTGCACCTATTGTCTATTGGCACAAATGAGTTGGGCCGAGGGTCTTGTTTCTGCGTTGTATGACTCGATGACTCTTTGATTTAATAAAAGGAGAATAAGCATTGAGGTGGAAGCAATGTCCATTTTGGATGGTATAAAGTGTTGGGCCAAAGGGCCTGTTTCTATGCTGTTTGACTTAACACAGTATAAGAATGTCACTCGCAATTGTTCAATGATTCTTTTATTATCAAGTGTACTAAAGTACAGTGAAATTCTTTTTTGTGTAATACAGATCAGCTAGATTATTGTGAAACATAACTACAATCCCCAATTAAGTACAGAATGCATAGCAACAGCTCGCTGAGGCCATATGTAAGAGTCGCCATGTTTTGCCACCATTTTCACTGTCAAGTTGTGGTTGGCCATAAAGGCCCGTTGCAGCTGTCGCCTCCGTCCGTATCGTCGTCCCTCTCCTCGCCCGGCCACCTTCAGCCTTTGTGCCCCACCGGGCGCCTCCCGCACCCAACCTCAAGGACACGGATGGTAAGACACCCCCCTCCCCCGGTTCTCCCTATCGGCCCTATATCCAGCGTCTGCCAATCTCACCAATTCCTTCCACCCTCCTCTCTGGTTCCCAGTCTCCGGGGACGAGCAGAAGATTGTCCACCCCCTAATTAGCCCTAATTTGAAGAGGAAGCAAAGATCAAGGGTCAAGGGTCAAGAGTGTTTTATTGTCATATGTCCCAGATAGAACAATGACATTCTTACTTACTGCAGCACAAGAGAATATTTAAACATTGTACATAACGGGAGGAAAAAAAAAGTTCAGTGTGTCTATATACACATTCATACATACTCAATAAATAAACAAATACAGTGCAATAATAATAATAATAATAGTCTGGTCTTGGAGTCACATTTTAGCCAGATCATGTACAGATGGGACATTCATAGTCATAGTCTTACAGTGTGGAAGCAAGTCATTCAGCCCAACTTATTCACCCCCATGCCAACATGTTCCATCTACACTAGTCCCATGCCCACATTGAATGGCGGTGCTGGCTCGAAGGGCCGAATGGCCTACTCCTGGACTTATTATTTATTGTCTATTGTCACCTGCCTGAGATTGGCCGATATCCCTCTAAGCCTAATGTGTAGGAAAGAACTGCAGATACCGGTTTAAATCGAAGATAGACACAAAATGCTGGAGTAACTCAGCGGGACAGGCAGCATCTCTGGAGAGAAGGAGTGGGTGACGTTTCTGGTCGAGGCCCTTCTTCAGACTGATCTTTCGGGTCGAGACCCTTCTTCAGTCTTTGTCACCCATTCCTTCTCTCCAGAGGTCCCGCTGAGTTGCTCCAGCATTTTGTGTCTATCTTCCTTCTAAGCCTATCTTATCCATGTACCTGTCTAAATGTTTCTTAAATGCTGCGATAGTACCTGCCTCAACTACCTCCTCCAGCAGCTCGTTCAAAACACACATCATCCTTTGGTTACCCCTCGAGTTCCTATTAAACCTTTCCCCCCTCACCTTAAACCCATGTCCTCTGGATTCATTCCCCTGAAAATCGCTGGAAACATGTTTAATTTTTAACAGTAATCCAGACGTTTTATGGCCACAATTAAAACATTTTATTCCAAAAGATTCTAATTACATAAATTTAAAGTTCCAAGTTCTCAAGGTGGTATTTGAACCCATGTCTGTACAAAAAAGGCTACTTAAAAATATTAAATTATTGAAAGAAAACTAAAACAATTGAAACAAACAAACCAACTTGCATGCACTTAAAAACAGTTAAGTACATCTAAATTAACCAAATTATAACCAATGAAAAGTAAATTGACTTCTACTTATCATTCTGCGGGCAGCTGTTACTACCGAGTGATTCTATTTGGGCCATTGGACTTGTGCCAGTCCACCTGGCACTTGATCAGTGGCCAGGTTTCCTAGCTGAGGCAATGGGCAATCTGCTGAAGCCCATGCCATCTGCGAGAAGCCCACCGGCATGTCCTTCTGTGGCCGGCACATACTGGAAGTGGAGGCTAGATTGTAGCCGATGCTCAGGAAACCCCAAGCTCCGACCCAGTTATAGTCAGCTTACAGCACGGAAACAGGCCCTTTGGCACACTGAGTCACGTTCATGCTCATGTAATCGGAGCAGAATCAGGCCACTCGGCCCATCAAGTCTACTCTGCCATTCAATCATGGCTGATCTATCTATCTTTCCCTCTCAACCCCATTGGTGGGGAGAAGGCAGGAGAATGGGGAAGAGGGGAAAAGATAGATCATAAATAAAGATAGAGAAAAGAGTTTAAAGATAGATTAAAGTTCATGTTCATAAATTATAGGAGCAGAATTAGGCTATCTTGCCCAAGGAGTCTACTCCGTTGTTCAATCAGGGCTGATCTATCTTTCCCTCTCAACCCCATTCTTCTGTTTCTCCCCATAACCTCTGACACCTGTACTACAAAAGAATCTATCACTCTCCACCTTAAATATATCCATTGACCTTCTGAGTGATGAATTCCACAGATTCATCACCCGCTGGCTAAAGAAATTCCTCCTCATCTCCTTTCTAAAGGTACGTCCTTTTATTCGGAGGCTCTGACCTCTGGTCCTGCTCCACTTTCCTCTCACACTCCAAAGACGTACAGGTTTGTAGGGTTAATTGGATTCGATTAAGATTGTACATTGTCCCTAGTGTGTAGGATAGTGCTAGTGTACGGGAATCACTGGTTGGCATGGACCCGGTGGGCTGAAGGTCGTGTTTCTGCGCTGTATATCTAAACTAAACTAGAAAACTCTCCCCGAATTCTACCACTCATCTACGCACCAGGGGTAATTTACACAGGTCAGTAAACATACTAACGAGCATCCTTGGGATGTGGGAAGAGCCTGGCTCATGTGGAGGAAATTCATAAAGTCACAAGTAGAATGTGTAAACTTTGGACAGCACCCAAAACTAGGATTGAACCTTGGACTCTGGAGATGGGAGGCAGTGACTCTCCTAGCTGTTCCGCAATGGCACCATTCAATGGCTAAAGGTGGCAGATCCATCTTTTAAGCAGAGCATCAGGGCCATGTTGTAACATGTTTTATATGTTGAACAGTTATCTGAGGGGATACAATCCATACATAAACTCTTTCTAGTTTAGATTAGTTTAGTTTGGAGATACAGCACGGAAACAGACCGACCAGCGATTCCCTCACAATAACACTATCCTACACACGCTGGGGACAATTTACACTTCTACCAGGTATACAAACCCAAGCCAATTAACCTACACACCTGTACGTCTTTGGAGTGTGGGAGGAAACCAAAGATCTCGAAGAAAACCCACGCAGGTCACGGGGAGAACATACAAACTCCATACAAACAGCACCCGTAGTCGGGATCGAACCCAGGTCTCTGGCACTGCGAGCGCTTTAAGGCAGCAAACCTACCGCTGTGCCATTGTTTCATTTAGTTTAGTTTAGTTTAGTTTTGTTTTGTTTAGAGACACAATATGGAAACAATAACTTTGGGGCAAAGAGTGATACTACCCATTGACCGCCCATTCACACTAGTTCTATGTTATCACACTTCATCATTCACTCCCTACACACTAGGCGTAATTTTAGAGAGGCCAATTAACCTACCAACCTGCATCTCTCTGGGATGTGGGAGGTAACAAGCGCGCCCGGAGAAAACCCAGGCGGTCACAGGGAGAACATGTAAACACCACACAGACAGCACCCGAGGTCAGGGTGGGACCCGGGTCTCTGGCGCTGTGAAGTAGAACATTCTGGAACTTGAAGCGTATTTTTTCTCTCGGATGGTCATGTGTTCTTGGACTCTTGCTCAGAGTCAGGTAAACAGAGCCCCTGAATGTTTTAAGGGCAAGAAGAACGATCCCGACCAAAAGCATCACCGATCCATGTTCCCCAGACATGCTGCCTGACCCGTTTGGTTTTAAGAAATTGATTTCAAGGAACATTTTAAGAAGAAAGGAAGGTAGACTGAAAGTGAGTTTCAGGGAAGAGATTCCAGAGCTTAAATCTACGATGGTTGATTATACAGCCACCAATAATCAATGAGCTAACTGATATTTCTGGGCATTTTAGTTTAGTTTAGAGATACAGCATGGAAACCGGCCCTTTGGCCCACCGAGTCTATCACAACCATCGACCACCCACACACGAGTTCTATGCTGTCCCACACTAGGGTGCCATTGAGAGAAACTCACAAATTCACAAATAAACCTGCACATCTTTGAGATGTGGGAGGAAACCGAAGCACCCGGGGAAACCCACGCAGTCACAGGAAGAACATGCAGACTCCATGCAGTCAGGCTCGAAGCTGTGTCTCTGACATTGTCAGGCAGCAAGTCTACTGTTACGCCACCGTGCCGCCCTATTGCCACCTTCCCGATGATAGGATGAAATATTTCTAAGTGGGCGGAGACGATTTTAATTAACAGTGTTTTTCAAGGGGTGGCACGGTGGCGCAGCGGTAGAGTTGCTGCCTTACAGCGCCAGAGACCTGGGTACGATCCCGACTACGGGTGCTGTCTGTACGGAGTTTGTGCGTACCCCCCGTGACCTGCCCGGGTTCTCTCCGGGATCTTCGATTTCCTCCCACACTCCAAAGACGTTCAGGTTTGTAGGCTAAGTGTCTTGGTATAAATGTAAAATAATAAAATGTTCTCTAGAGTGTGCAGGATAGTGTTAATGTGTGGGGTCGCTGGTCGGTGCGGGCTCAGTGGGCCTGTTTCCGCACTTTATCTCTAAACTAAACTAAACTAAACTAAATACTCAACGCACCGGTTAAAATAGCAGAGAAATGTCACTCAAACCCATTGGACATTCTTGGGCACTCAGTATCAATGGCAACCTCTAACCTCAACACTGCAGCCTGCCTGATCGCTGTTCCTTTCTGGAACACATCCATTAAGGTTAGACCAAACATCTGTTCACTTCCAAACTCTGGGAGGCAGACAACCAGTTTTTTTCTATTAAATGTGTCCTTTATCCCACCTTGGTTAGACTTTATGCATCTCCACATAAAAAAAAAGCAAAGAGCACCGGCATTCGGAATGCCTCCAAGTATGCGGCAATATTAATTTCCAACTCCCCAGCGTGAAGTGTGCCATTGGCGACACATTCTACCTACATGGCGCAGTTTAACCCTCCCTCCCTTCAAAGCTCACTCCCAGACGGAAAATGTCCTATGAATATAAATGCTCACGTTGGCAGTGGCGCAGACACAGGTTTGCAACTGTCAGAGCAGTGTAGAGATGCGGAGGAGGTAAAAGGCAGGCCGACAGGGGGAATGTCACATGCTGTTGACACAAGCACATAAGTGTCTCTGTTGCCAAGCAACTGTGAACCCTGCTGGGTCAAGTGCGCTGGAATCACTTGGGGTCGAGATGTAAACAGGCCTGTAGGCTCAGAATGAGAACAGCAGGCAGACCTGAAAGCAGGCATGGTGTGTGGCAAGGTCACGTCTACCCCTTTGAACAAAGCGGAGCAGCATGAATAAAGATGAGCTGGGTATAAACCACACTGCTCAATAAATGTCTATCAATAACGTGCTTAACTACGAACATCTGAACTAAGTCTGAGATGACAACCACTGCACAATTCCCGTGGCTAACTAGATATTCCGAGCAAGCATAATTAGTATTTCCCTGAACTCAGGTTGCAAAATATACCTGTAAGGCACTATGTTTCAGTATGACTCTGGGGACTAAACAGTGAGTTAACAGCAAGTTAAAAACAAGGGCAGCGTTTGAGATTCACACATAAAACTTTGAGTAAATTTAGTCTCACATCAGGGATGTCTTCAAGAAAGTATCAGTTTCGTGATATTTAATTTGCGCAAAAGTTTTCATCATAATGCCATAAGACAATTTATCAGTTTAACATGAATCACCAGAGTTTGATAAGTTTCTCACCTTTCACCTCTCTCAAAATGAATTCCAACTCTTCTCAACAAAGGGAATCTTCTTCCTTTGAGGTTGAAGCCAACTTGCTTTCACTCTACAGTAGAAACAAAGAACTGCAGATGTTAGTTAATACCCAAAAGGACACAAAGTGCTGGAGTAACTCAGCAGGTCAGGCAGCATTTCTGGAAAACATAGATTGGTGACGTTTTGGGTCAAGACCCTTCTTCAGACTGGAATTGGTGACGTTTTGGGTCAAGACCCTTCTTCAGACTGGAATAGGTGGTGATGCTTCAGATCAAGACCCTTCTTCAGACTGGGATAGTCTGAAGAAGGGTTTCAATCCGAAACCCTGTCATCTTTCCATGTTCTCCAGAGATGGTGAACTGGCCTGCTGAGTTACTCCAGCACTCTGTGCCCTATCGCATTCACTCAATCTCTAAGGAGTAGAAGATGCAGGAATACGTTGAAGGCAGCTACGACGGACACAACCCGGACAGGGGTCTTGGTCGAACAGTGAGGGGGGCTGAGGCAAATGGGGACCAGGGCCTGTTGTGTCTCGAATGTAGCATGCACACGGATGTGCCCGTAGACACACACAGACTCACACACAGACTGGGTTAATGTATGGTGAGCGTTTGAAGAAGGAACTGCAGATGCTGGAGAATCGAGGGTACACAAAAAGCTGGAGAAACTCAGCGGGTGCAGCAGCATCTAAGGAGCGAAGGAGATAGGCGACGTTTCGGGTCGAGACCCTTCTTCAGACTGGTCAGGGATCAGGGAAACGAGAGATATAGACGGTGATGTGGAGAGATAAGGAACAATGAGTGAAAGATATGCAAAAAAGTATCGGTGATAAAGGGAACAAGCCATTGTAAGCTGTTTGTGGTGTGAAAATGAGAAGCTGGTGCGACTTGGGTGGGGGAGGGAGATAGAGATAGAGGGAATGCCAGGGCCCGAGGGCTGAGGGAGAGGTGGGAAGGGGAGGAGACAGCAAGGTTAACAGAATTGAGAAAATTCAATATTCAAGCCCAAAGGATGCAGACTCCCCAAGCGGAATATGAGGTGCTGTTCCTCCAGCTTGCGGTGTTGCTCACTCTGGCCGTGGAGGAGGCCCAGGACCGAGAGGTCGGATGTGGAATGGGAGGGGGAGTTGAAGTGCTGAGCCACCGGGAGGTCGGGTTGGTTATTGCGGACCGAGCGGAGGTGTTCGGCGAAGCGATCGCCAAGCCTCCGCTTGGTCTCACCGATATAGATCATCTGGCATCTGGAGCAACGGATGCAGTAGATGAGGTTGGAGGAGGTGCAGGTGAACCTCTGTCGGACCTGGAAGGACTGCTTGGGTCCCTGAAAGGAGTGGAGGGGGGAGGTGAAGGGACAAGTGTTGCATTTCTTGCGGTTTGCAAGGGAAAGTGCCCGGGGAAGGGGTAGAGTGGGAGGGGAGGGAGAATTGACAAGGGAGTTGCGGAGGGAGCGGTCTTTGCGGAAGGCAGACAGGGGGGGAGATGGGAAGATGTGGCGGGTGGAGGGTCACGTTGGAGGTGGCGAACTGGCGGAGGGGACTATATGTTGTATTTGCCGGCTGGTGGGGTGAAAGGTGAGGACCAGGGGGACTCTGCCCTGTTTGCGAGTGGGGGGAATGGGGAGCGAGGGCAGTGTTGCGGGTATGGAGGAGACCCTGGTGCGAGCCTCATCAATAGTGGGGGAGGGGAATCCCCGTTCTCTGAAGAATGAGGCCATTTGTGATGACCTGGTGTGGAACACCTCATCCTGGGAGCAGATGCGGCGTAGACGGAGGAATTGGGAATAGGGGATGGAGTCCTTACAGGAAGCAGGGTGGGAGGAGGAGTAGTCCAGGTAGCTGTGGGAGTCAGTAGGTTTGTAGTGGATGTCGGTCAGGAGTGTATCACCTGCAATAGAGATAGTGAGGTCAAGGAATGGTAAGGAAGTGTCGGAAATGGTCCAAGTGTATTTGAGTGCCGGATGGAAGTTGGTGGTGAAATGAATGAAGTCAGTCAGTTGTGTGTGGGTGCAGGAGGTGACACCAAAGCAGTCGTCGATGTAACGGAGGTAGAGGTCGGGGATGGGGCCCTGGTATGCCGAGAACAAGGATTGTTCGACATACCCAACAAAGAGGCAAGCGTAGCTGGGGCCCATGCGTGTGCCCATAGCTACGCCTTGTGTTTGGAGGAAATGGGAGGAATCAAAAGAGAAGTTATTGAGGGTGAGGACCAACTCTGCTAGGCAGAGGAGGGTGTCAGTGGACGGGTATGGGTTGCTCCTCTGGTCGAGGAAGAACCGGAGGGCTTTGAGACCGTCCTGGTGGGGGATGGAGGTGTAGAGTGACTGGACGTCCATGGTAAAGATGAGAGGATGGGGGCCTGGGGAATGGAATGTATTATGGTTATGTATGGTGAGCGTTTGACGGCACTGGCCTGTATTCACTGCCGTGAGCAATTTTGGGCACCATATCTGAGGAAGGATGCGCTGGCTCTGGAGAGGGTCAAGAGGAGGTTTACAAGAATGATCCCGGGAATGAGTAGGTTAACATATGATGAGCATTTGTCGGCACCGGGCCTGTACTCGCTGGAGTTTAGAAGAATAAGGGGTGACCTTAGTGAAACTTACAGAATAGTGAAAGGCCTGGATAGAGTGGATTGAATAGGAAGTTTCCACAAGTGGGAGAATCCAGGACTAGAGGTCATAGCCTCAGAATAAAAGGACGTACCTTTAAAAAAGAGTTGAGGAGGAATTTCTTTATTCAGAGGGTGGTGAATATGTGGAATTCATGACTGTGGAGGCCAATTCAATGGATATTTTTAAGGCGGAGATTGACAGATTATTTTTTTGTACGGGTGTCAGGTTAGGGGGAGAGAGCAGGAGAATGGGGGTGAGGGGGAAAGATAGATTAGCCATGAATGAATGGTGGAGTTGGCTTGATGGGCTGAATGGCCTAATTCTGCTCCTAAAACTTATAAACGTTTGAGACTCTGAGCACCAAGAAGATGCCCTTTGTGTTGAGTAGCAACAGGGAGGGGAGAGGTCCCCTGTGTTCCGGCCCACGGTACGTGCCGGCTAATGGTGGTGACCACTCCGTCACGGGTACTGACCACTCCGTCACGGGTACTGACCTCCACACCATCGACGGGATCTGTAGGAGCCACTGCGGCAAAAAGGCAGCCAGCATCGTCAGAGACCCACAGCTGCCTGGCCACACGCTCACTTCACTCCTGCCATCGGAAAGATCATACAGGAGCCTGAAAATTGCAACGTCCAGGCTCACGAACAGCTTCTTCCCAACAAACATCAGGCTATTGAACACTACGAACTCCAAACGTACAAACTGCCTTGATTGCAGGAGGTGAGGGGGAGGAAGGTGAGGAGGAGGAAGGTGAGGAGGAAGAGTCAAGAGTGTTTTATTGTCATATGTCCCAATAAATGACAATGAACAATGACAGTCTTACTCGCAGCAGCACAACTGAATATGTAAACACAGAAGAAGAGGGTGTGGAAGATAACGTGAAGGAGGGAGAGAGAGAGAGGAAGAGGTAAAGGAAGAAAAAGAAAGAAAGAGATAAAGAGAAGGAGTATAAAGAGAAAGAGGTAACAAGAGGAAGGGCCAGCGTCGCCTCTCCAAGCCCAAAGCTGATCCGCCAGGAAGAAACCTGTAGTGTCATTGCCTCCTCTCAAGGCAAGGGTGGACTGCAGGGTGAAGCCTGAGATTGCCATGGCTTCTCCTTCAAAGACCAGGACTGAGCTGCCGGGTCAAGCCCAAAATCACCAGCACCCCCGCACATCCACCCCGGCGGTGAGGGACAGCGGCCCCCATGTGGTCCTGGACTTTCTTACCACTGTAAATAGAATAAACCATGTGAGTTCACCCTACCGCGAGTGTCAGTGTGGTCCCTGCCGACCCCGGTGTTGTCCCTGACGCCACAGCCTCTATGACCCAGAGAGCGCCGATCTTGGGCAGCACTGGGTGGGGGCAGCAACTGACCCCTCCCTTCGTTTTCTAGGAGATCTTCTTGCGTGTGGCGTGCACAGCCTAAAGTTGTTGGACAACTTGTTCTATTTGATCTTCCGTTTGTGCACGTCGAGTTGATTGCATTAGTCGAAACAGGGCGGACCACGTGAAGGTTGCAATCTCCCACCCCTTTCTAGGAGATATCGAACCTGCAAACATGTCCAGCCTCCAAAAGGCCCCTTGCATAGACCCCCTGGAACAGACAGATCTGGTGCTAAGGCCCTGGGAAGGTTCTAAATTATTGGGAGGTTGGAGCGGCACGGTGACGCAGTGGTACAGTTGCTGCCTCACTGCGCCAGGGACCCGGAGTCGATCCTGACCACGGGTGCTTGTCTGGATGGAGTTTGTACGCTCTCCATGTGACCTGCGTGGTTTTCTGTGGGTGCTCCGGTATCCTCCCACACTCCAAAAACATAGAGGTCTGCAGGTTAATTGGCTTTGGCAATGATTGTAAGTTGTCCCTAGTGTGTAGGATAGTGCCAGTGTACGGGGCGATCGCTGGTCGGCGCGGACTCAGTGGGCTGAAGGGCCTGTTTCCACACTGTATCTCTAAACTAAACTGAACTAAACTTTTCATTGAGATGAAATGAAGTCAGCTCATTAGAGTGCCTAATAACTAGGGTTGCCAACTGACCCGTATTAGCCGGGACATCCTGTATATTGGGCTACATTGGTTTGTCCCATATGGGACCGCCCTTGTCCCGTATTTGACTGCTACTAGCAGGTGCTTCTCAACGTACGATGGGGTTACGTTCCCGATAAATCCATTGTAAATCGAGAATATCGTAAGTCGAAAATGCATTGAGTTCACCTAACCTACCATCACCAGAGTGTTCAGGGTTGGACCATCCGGCGCTTGTGGATTTTAATTCTCAGGGTTAGTTCCCCCCCCCCCCCCCCCACTCCATCTGCCCCCTCTTCAGTCCTCTGCCTCTGGGAGTGTTTTTAATTTCCACGTTTTAATTATGGAATCTCTTTGGCGTCTCTCAACCGCCCACCCACCCCCACTCCCACCCCCACTCCCCACCCCACCCCCACTCCCACCCCCACCCCACCCCCACTCCCACCCCCCCCCACTCCCACCCCACCCCCACCCCCACCCCCACCCCACCCCCCCCACCCCACCCCCCACTCCCACCCCCACTCCCACCCACCCACTCCCACCCCCACTCCCACCCCCACTCCCACCCCCACCCCACCCCCACCCCACCCCCACTCCCACCCCCACCCCACCCCACTCCCACCCCCACTCCCACCCCCACCCCACCCCCACTCCCACCCCCACTCCCACCCCCACTCCCACCCCCACTCCCACCCCCACCCCACCCCCACCCCCACTCCCACCCCCACTCCCACCCCCACTCCCACCCCCACTCCCACCCCCACTCCCACCCCCACTCCCACCCCCACTCCCACCCCCACTCCCACCCCCACTCCCACCCCCACTCCCACCCCCCACCCCCCCCACCCACCCCCACTCCCACCCCCACTCCCACCCCCACTCCCACCCCCACTCCCACCCCCCCACCCCCCCCCCACTCCCACCCCCACTCCCACCCCCACCCCACCCCCACCCCCCCACCCCCACTCCCACCCCCACTCCCCCACCCCCCACCCCCCCACCCCACCCCCACTCCACCCCCACCCCACCCCCACCCCACCCCCACTCCCACCCCCACTCCCACCCCCACTCCACCCCCACTCCCACCCCCACTCCCACCCCCAACATCGTGGAGCTGGCGATGCCTGTCCGGGATTGACCTTGGAGCTCCGACCGCGGGAGCCTGCAGACTTTAACATTGTGGAGTTTGCGGCCCCTGGTTAGGGACCGACTTTGGGAGCTCCAAGTCGCAGGAGCTTCGACCGCCCCGACGCGGGAGCTTCGATCTCCTCGATGCGGGAGCTTCGATTGCTGGCTGCGGGAGCTTCGCCCCGACTGCGGATGGTTCGACTGTCCCAATCGCGGGAGAATAAAGAGGAAGAAGATTAAACTTTATTGCCTTCCATCACAGTGAGGAATGTGGGGAATCCACTGTGGTGGATGTTTATGGTAACTTTTATGTCGTTGTGTGTCTTGTTGCTTTTTTTTAGTATGGCTGTATGGTAATGGCGGCACAATGACACAGCGGTAGTCGCTGCCTCACAGCCCGGGTTAGATCCTGATGACAGGTGCTGTCTGTGAGGAATTTGTACGTTCTCCCCGTGACTGCCTGGGTTTTCTCCAACACTCTAAAGACTTGCAGGTTTGTAGGTTAATTGGCTTCGGTTAAACATTATAAATCTTCCCCAGTGTATATGATAGTGCAAGTGTATGCGGATCGCTGGTTGGCACAGACTCGATGGACCGAAGGGCCTGTCTCCGCGCTGTATCTCTAAACTAAACTCTACGAGGAACTGATGGGAGTGCTTCACTAGCTGGCATTGGCTCGATGGGCCAAATGGCCTCCTTGTGTGCCAGAACAGTTTGCCGATTCTTTAACATAAATGCGTGATAAGTAATATGACACCGTGCCAAACACACACGAAGATTACATTTCAAAGTGGGTCATACCGTCCTCTTTCCCTGCATCAAATACTGTGTCTAATATCGGACATCAAGATAAAAGAAAATAATTCCCGACTTGAACGTTGTCAAAGGCCATGTCCTCAGGCTGATGTCTGCTGGCCAGAGGCTTTGGCGTAGAGTGTAGATTAAAGAAACTGGGATCTTCATACTTGACAAAATGGCAACCAAGGAAAGATAAGACATTAAAAATAGCTTAAGCGAGGTAAAACCCAGGGAAATACTTCAGATAAATTGAAAACCTGCCCAATTTATGAGAGACAAATTTTTGATTGATGTAGTTTAGTTTAGTTAGTTTAGTTTATAGCCGTGTGAAACCGAGGTACAGTGAAAAGCTTTTGTTGTGTGGCAACCAGCCAGTGGAAAGACAATACATGATTACGATTGAGCCATTCATAGTGCACAGATACATGATAACGTTTAGTGCAAGGTAAAGCTAGTATAGTCCGATCAAAGATAGTCCAAGGGCCCCCGATGAGGTAGATAGTAGTTCTGGACTGCTCTCTGGTTGCGGTAGGATGGTTCAGTTGCCTGATAACAGCTGGGAAGAAACTGTCCTTGAATCTGGAGGTGTGCGCTTTCACACTTCTGTACCTCTTCACCCGATGGGAGAGTGAAGAAAAGGGAGTGACTTATCCTTGATTATGTTGCTGGCTTGTAAGGAGATTTCTCTTACCACAGGTAGAAAAAGACTCAACAAAAGTACTTAAGGCTGAAAACCTTTGGGATTGTTTGTGTGGAAGAAATTGTGTGTCGTGAGATGTGTAGGAAGGAACTGCAGATGCTGGTTTGAACCGAAGATAGACATTTAAAGCTGGAGTAACTCAGCGGGACAGGCAGCATCTCTGGAGAGAAGGAATGGGTGACGTTTTTCGGTAAGTAGATAGGGTGGCAAGGAAATAATGTATGTAGCATGCTAGCCTTTATTAACCAGGGGAAGAATATGAGCAGAGATGTTATGCTGCAATTTAAAATAAAAGATTTGTTAACTATATTCGGAATACTATGAGAAGGGTTTTTAGAGGAACGGTCCCGACCAGAAACGTCACGCATTCCTTCTCTCTAGAGATGCTGCCTGTCCCGCTGAGTGTACTCCAGCTTTTTGTGTGTGGTTTGTGTGTCTTGAGAGAGGCTCACGACTGCGGTCATAGCAAAGCATCAAGCAGCCGATCGAGTACTTTTGTGACTGGCAAAACTGTGGGCTTTTGTTTAGTGGCTCGCTGAGCCACAGCACCCTGAAGGATGCTCCACATCTGTACTGACAAGTGGCACATCTGTCTGCTGTGCCAGGGAGCTGCCAGCAGGAGGAGCTATGAGGATTGTCGGTCTAAGGGCAGCACTGTGGAGCAGCAATAGAATTGTGTCCTTAGAGCTTCATAGATCTGGGTTCGATCCAGACCACCGGTGCTGCCTGTATGGAGTTTGTGCGTTCTCTTTGTGACCACGTGGGCTTTCTCCAGTTGCTCTGATTTCCTCGCACACTCAAAGCCATACAGGTTTGTAGGTTAATTGGCTTGGGTAAGTTGTAAAAATGTCCCTTGTGGGTGTTGGCTAGTGTACGGGGTGATCATTGGTCGGCACGGACTGGGTGGGCCGAAGGGCCTGTTTCCGCGCTGTATCACTAATGTAAAGACCAAACGCTCCTGAAATGTTGTGCTGCTAATTTGGCCGATGACTCAATTTTAGCTGAAATGGTCTATTGGAAGATGCTTGGCAGGCCAAATGATCTCCTTCCATGAGATGAGAAAATATGAAATATGAAAAAGCGGGAAGGTTGGCAATAAGAAAAATTAAAAAAATTAACTACATTTGTCTTTAAATTGTGGTAAAGACAGTCAGAAATGAAATAATGTTAACAAAACATCACAGATGCAAGCAGTATTTGTTTACATGTTTTTAATTTAATACACCAATAAGTGCCTACATGCACACATTGTGTTTGATGCAAAATTACAGGCGTTGATCAGAACATTTTCCAACACTTTAGCAAATCAAATAATCTTGTTAAAATAGGAAGAGAAACAGATTTAATGATTTAGGTCAATGACCTTTCATTAGAAATAATCTCATCATTTCAGATTTTCAGCTATCACAGCTTGTTTCGTCAATGTTAAAGATTGTAATTACTTCTGTTTCCATTCAATGCAATGGTTTTAGTGAGAAATTTCAAACTAAATCCATGATATCTGGTAAAATGGTACCAATGTAGAAATGTTGAAACGAGGAACTGCAGATGCTGATTTGCCAAAAAGGATACAAAGTGCCGGAGTAATTCAGCTTGTCTGAAGATCTCAGCATCTCTGGAGAACATGGATAGGTGATGTTTCGGGTCGGGGACCCTTCTTCGGACTGATTGGTGGGGGGGGGGGGGGGGGGTTAGAAGGGAGGAGAGACAGGATAAAGCACAGCTAATAATAGGTAGACACGTGGTTGAGTTGTTGAGGGCGAGGACAAGTTCCAACAAGGTGGTCGAGAAGGGTTTCGATACATTGGCCTTCATTAGTCAGGGTATTGAGTTTAGAAGTTGGAATGGTTATATTGCACTTGTACAAGACAATGGTGAGGCTGCACTTGGAGGAATGTGTCCGGTTTTGGCTATAGGAAGGATTTTGTTAAGCTGGAGAGAGTGCAGGGAAGAATTGCGAGGATGTGGCATGAACTTGCGGGGCACTGAGCTCTAGGGAGAGGTTGAGCGGGCTAGGACTTTATTCACTGGAGTGCAGGAGGATGAGGGGTGATCTTTTAGAGGTGTACAAGGTCAAGAGGGGAATGGATGGAGTATTTTACCCAGAATAGAGGAATCAAAATCAAGAGGACATAGATTTAAGAAGGGTGGGAAAAGATTTAATGGGAACCTGAGGGACAACTTTTTCACACAGAGAGGTGGACATATAAAAGGAGCTGACAGAGGAGATAGTTGAGGGAGGTGCTCTAAAAAAACATAAAAACATTCGAACAGGTAAACGGACAGAAACGTTTGAGTGGGATAGAAGCGAAATACAGGCAGGTGAAACCAGTGTAGATGGGATATTTTGGTCAACATAGGCAAGTTGTGCCAAAGGGCCTGTTTCTGTGCTGTATGACTCAATGACACTATGACATGTTCAAAAGCTCCTCGACTAATTGAAAGATACAGCATAGAAACAGGCCCTTTGGCCCATCGACTCCACGCTGACCATTGATCACCCGTTCACACCAGTTCTATGTTTTCCCGCTTTCTCATCCGCTTCCTGCACACGAGGGACAATTTACAGAGGCCAATTACCGACAATCCTGGAAGTCTTTGGGATGTGGGAGGAAATCGGAGGTGACCCACGTGGTCACAGGGAGAAGGTGCAAACTCCACAGGGACAGCACCTGAGGTCAGAATCGAACCTGGGTCTCTGGTGCTGTGAGGCAGCAACTCCACCAGCTCCTCAAAGAAATGCAACATTTTCCCATTGACCCCAGTGAATCTCTCAGCCATGGCCAACCAGCTAAAGTGCTAGTAAAGCATTCAGGGTAATCTTGAGAGCTTCAAATGCACACATCAGCAGAGCATAGAACCTCAACAATACCCACCTGACCATCCTCCAGGGACTTCCGTCTCTCTTTTGGAAGAGTATGTAATTTCTGAGGAAGAATTGGAGGAACAGAACCTTATATTTTTCATTTAGGCAGCTTACAACCCAGCGGTATGAATAACGATTTCTCTAATCTCAAGTAACGCCTGCATTTCTGCTCTCCATCCCTCCCTCCTCACCCTTGTTGTCCTGTTAGTTTCACTGTTTGGATCCCCTCCCTATCACCTCCTCCTCAGCCAACAATGGACCATTGTGGGTTCGTTGGCCATCAGTGCTGGCTCTGATTTAGTTTAGTTTAGAGATACAGCATGAAAACAGATCCTTCGGCCCGGTATTTGTCATTGGTGACCAGTGATCCCCGAGCATTAGCACTATCCTACACACATTAGGGATAATTTATAATTTGTACTGAGCCAATTAACCCGCAAACTTCTCTGTCTTTGGAGTGCGGGAGGAAACCGGAGCACCTGGTGAAAACCCACGTGGTCACAGGGAGAACATACAAATTCCGCACAGATAGCACCCATAGTCGGGATCGAACCCGGGTCTCTCGTGCTGTAAGGCAGTAACTCTACCGCTGCGCCACCGTGCCGCCCGTTCTGTACTTTTTCATACCTCCAGTTTCCCTCTTCCCCGACTCTCAGTTTGAAGACGAGTCTTGACCCCAAGACAAAAAAAAATGATTCCTTTTCTCCGCAGATGCTGCCTGACCCGCTGAGTTACACCGGCATTTAGTGTCTATCTTCGGTGTTCATAAGTTCATAAATTTATAAGTGATAGGAGCAGAATTAGGCCATTCAGCCCATCAGGTCTACTCCACCATGACTGATCTACCTCACCACCTAACCCAATCCTAACCCAATTCTCCTGCCTTCTCCCCATAACTTCTGGGACCCATATAAATCAAGAATGTAGCTATCTCTGCCTTAACAATATCCACTGACTAGACCTCCACAGCCAATTCCACAGATTCACCACCCTCAGTCTAAAGAAATCCCACCTCATCTCCTTCCTAAAGGAACGTCCTTTAATTCTGAGGCTATGATCTCCGGTCCTAGACTGCCCCACTAGCGGAAACATCTTCTCCACATCCACTCCATCCCGGCATTTTCAGGCATCGACAGTTCCTTCTTACACATGAGGTTTCAGCATCGGCCTCATCATTCATCTCAGAGTTCACAAAACCGGTGGAAGCACATCATCTTCCATCTCCAGGGACTGCCTCTGAAGAAAATCCAACTGACACACTGCACATTGAGCTGGAAACATCTTTTAATTTACTCGCTCCATTCACCGTACAAATTGGTTCAGTCACGTTCCGTCAGATCACCTATTTAAAGCCAAGCAAGGTTACTGATGGAACTGGTGGGTCAGAAGATGACAAAACCATAAAGAAATGCAGCCAAACAGTTAGAAATTACAACTTCCTCTTCTATCAATCTATTCGCCTTTGGTCCAAAGACCGCAACAGTACCGTGTAGAATTCTGAAGGTCTTCCTTTATTTGAACATATCTGTCTCTTCATGGTATGTCCCTTCTGTAACTGTGAATCAATTCCACCTCATCTTCCACTGAACGACTTTTGAAAACGGTTTCAATCTGCGTTGGGTTTTGTTCAGATGCACGGCCAGGCTCCTTCACAGTCTGAGCTGCTGTGAATCCACATCAAAACCTTGAGCTCTCTCTCTCTCTCTTTCGGTGAAAGAGATTGCAACATGTAAAACTCTCGCTCATGAATATATTCATCTTGCTTCAGCGGATCAAACCTGCGCGGGACTAATTATAAGGGAGCCGAGAGCTGAACTTTTATGCATTCACAAATTAAAATATACTGTAGATGGAATGAGTAATGGACGAAAGATATATCTCTTTGCCGCAAAAACAGTTTGACAAATAGAATGTGAGGCACATGGACAGCAGGTGCTGGAACCTTGATATATAGAAACATAGAAAATGGGTGCAGCAGTAGGCCATTCGGCCTTTCGAGCCAGCACCGCCATTCAATACGATCATGACTGATCATCCAAAATCAGTACCCCGTTCCTGCTTTCTCCCCATATCCCTTGATTCCGTTAGCCCAAAGAGCTATCTCTTTGTCTGAAGAAGGGTTTCAGCTCGAAACGTTGCCTATTTCCTTCGCTCCATAGATGCTGCTGCACCCGCTGAGTTTCTCCAGCACTTTTGTCTACCTTCGATTTTCCAGCATCTGCAGTTCCTTCTAAAACAACAAGCTATCTCTAACTCTCCCTTGAATACATCCAATGAATTGACCTCCACTGCCTTCAGTGGCAGAGAATTTCACAGATTCACAACTCTCTGGGTGAAAATGTTTTTCCTCATCTTAGTCCTAAATGGCCTACCCCTTATTCTTAAACTATGTTTATGCATATCCCATCAGCATCTGATAAACACCTGGTCCACAAATAGAATTTAGAACTCAATTTCCATTCACTTCTTTGTTGAAGACGGGGTGGTACGGTGGTGCAGCGGTAGAGTTGCTGCCTTACAGTGCTTAGAGCGCCGGAGACCTGGGTTCAATCCCGACTACAGGTGGAGTTTGTACGTTCTCTCCGTGACCGTGTGGGTTTTCTCCGGGTGCTCCGGTTTCCGCCCACACTCCAAAGCCGACAGGTTCGTAGCTTAATTGGCTTTGGTAAAATTCTAAATTGTCCCTAGCGTATGTAGGATAGTGTTAGTGTGCGCGGATCGCTAGTTGGCACGGACCCAGTGAGCCCAAGGGCCTGTTTCCGCACCAAATCTCTAAAAACTAAAAAAAAAAGCTTTTGTATAGAGAATCCAAATAGAAATTTCCATCAAAATTGGAAGCACAATTTAGTGTAGATGGAGTTGATGGCAGGGAGAAGCAAAGACCTGAAGATGCTGCTTTATACCAAAGATAGACACAAGATACTGGACTAACTCAGCAGGTCAGGCAGCTCCTCTGGAGATAAAGGAGAGGTGATGTATGGGGTCGAGACCTGAAACCTGAAACCTATCTGACCTATTCCAACCTGAAACGTCACCTTTCCTTTTTCCCCGGAGATGCTGCCTGACCTGCTGAGTTTCTCCAGTACTTTGTGTCTATCAATAGAGGGGAGATTGGCTTGCGTGATGATCTGGGCTGTGTCCACAATCTTCTGCAATTTCTTGTGATCCTCCAACACTGTTAAGGGTTAACCAGGTGAAAGCAGGAATAGATTCAAGGATGTTCTCAAAGTCTATTTGATAGAGTGCAACATCTTCCCTGATCGTAGCCACTCAGGATGGATAAGGGATGGTTGCGATGGCATTGAGAGTGTAAAGTGTGTGCATCAGTAACATACAGAGGCCAGCATTAATGACTGAAGCAATGACATCACCTCAGCATCCACCAGCCCCATCCAACTTCTCCTGCTCCTGTGAAGGTTTGTGGATAGGTTAATGATGGAGGGTGGGGAATCTGTGGAATTCATTGCCGTAGGCTGCCGTGGAGGCCAAGTCGGAGATACCACCGCAACATTTAAAAGACAATTAGAAAGACACAGAACAGGCAGGAAATAGAGGGATATGGACCACATACTGGCAGCAGGGATTAGTTTAATTTGGTGTCATGGTTGGCACAGACATGGTGGGCTTAAGGGCCTGTTCTGTGCTGTACTTCTCTATATTTTCCCAGTTTCCCCTTCCATCCCAAAGACGTGCAGGTTGGTCAATTAATTTCCCTGAGACAGGCGGCAAGTAGAATCTACGGAGAGTGGACGGAAAAATGGGAGAAAGTAGATTGCATCGAAAAAGGGTTAGGAATACTCTGTGAGCCGGCATAGTGATGATGGGCTGAATGGCCTCTTGCGATGTCATAATGTGACATGGAAATAAATGAAAAGCCCTGTACAATTCTGCATTCCGACATGGAACTGCCTGACTACATAGATATCCAGCTTCAACTTCTCTAACAATCTTTAAATTTGTTGCCGGCTGATGGGAGAAATTGCTCAGAGATAACATTTATTGTGTGTGCGAAAGCAAAAGCTTTACCATGCAGATTTTGCTGCTGAATAATACAGGGATAATGGATGCATCAGATCGAACGCCAACCCAATTTAGCTCATTCCAAAGATCAAATCCATGCCGGCTACAGATGAGCAAGCTCATGCCCGTTCCATCCATAATGACGTGATGGCCATCCCACCAGCCCATTGTAGATCTCAAACTACTCTGATCCCACGCAAAGCTCCGTCATCCGAGCCGCACACACAAGCAGTCAGTAGCTTCATCCACTCAAAGGACAGGGCGAGGCAGAAAGGACGTGTATATTTCGCTGCATCTTCCCAGCTGCTACGAAATGTCATTTCCCGGATTTAACACAGAGCACCGACTTCAAAATGATACTTTGAAAGGTCAAAACTTCGCTTGGGCCGCCCAATTTTGCATGCCGCTAATGAACGATCTTTCAGATAGGTCCCCATTAGTGGCAAGCTGAGCGAGATATCTTGGCCGATAATGAATCCATTTCTTAGCTTAACTCAGTGATGGTTTCTCGTTCTCGTCGAACCTCAAGGAATATCCATTGCAGGGCAAAGTATGATCATGACAGATTTACAAAGCTCGCACGTAAGTTCATTAAAGCTGAAATGTTTGTCGTTGTGATGCCTCCTCAACTTGCAATATTTTACCCTGTAGAAATTAAATACTTTCCATCTTAACTTTAAAGCAGCAGTTATTTTGCCATCTGAGAGTTTAGACGGTCTTTATCAATTTTTACTTACATCCACTCTTTAATCTAGTGTCTGGTATATTGGTTGCTTGAAAGATGCAGCATTGAAGTAGGTACTTTGGCTCATCGAGCCCACACTGACCATCAATCACCCGTTCACATTAGTTCTAAGTTTGAAGAATGGTTCCGACCACGGACACTGCCAGGCCCTCTGAGTTATTCCAGAACATTTACCCTAGTTCGATGTCATCCACTCCCTACACACGAGGGTTATTTATAGAGGGCAATTCACCCACGGACCCACGTGTCTTTGGGATGCGGGAGGAAATGGGAGCACACGGAGGAAACCCACGTGGTCACCGGGAGAATGTGCAAACTCCACACAGACAGCACCCAATGTTTGGATTGAACCCAGTTCTCTGGCGATGTGAGGCGGCGGCAGCAGCAGCAGCGGCGGCGGCGGCTGGCTGGCCGGCTGGCTGGCTGGCCGGCTGGCTGGCTGGCTGTCTGGCTGGCTGGCTCTCTCTAAAACCTTTGTCCCTCAGTGTCCTCACGGTTCCTGATCTCACTCTTCTCCACTATCCCACTGTTTTCCACCATCCCTATTGTTCCCATATCCCAGTTCCAATATCGCACTGTTCCTGAGATGCCGCGGGTTGACGAAGACCGCGGCCTATGGCCCCTGGGTCTGTCGAGCCCGCGGCTGGGGCCTGGTTCGGCACCGAGGAGGCATCCGGAGAGGACCCGGCAGCGTTATTGGAGAGGTCCGTGCGGCGGTCGATGATGGCGCTGACTGAAAGACGAGGACAGACACGTGGAAGTGAAGACACTGTTGGGGGAACAAAGGAGGATCTGGCGCGGCGGGAACCGCGTGAGGGAGGGGGGAGGGCGGGAAGAACAAAGGAGGACCTGGCGTGGGGAGGAATTTGTAACTTTGTAAACGTCCTTTATGGGTGACTATTTGCATCGCTTGGATATGAAAGCAAAGAATTTCATTGTGACTTGTGACTTGACAATAAAGTATTCAATTCGATTAAATTCCCATCTCCCACTGTTCCCTATGTGGGCAGCACAGTGGCGCAGCGGTAGAGTTGCTGCCTTCCAGCGCCAGAGACCCAGGTTGGATCCTGACTGCGGGTGCTTGTCTGTACGGAGTTCGTACGTTCTCCCCGTGACCTGCGTGGGTTCCCTCCCTCACTCCAAAGACGTGCAGGCCTGTAGGTGAACTGGCCTTGGTATAACTCATAACTCGTAACTTGTAACTCGTGTAATTTATTAGCCAAGTATGTTTTGTAACATACAAGGAATTTGATTTGCCACACAGTCATACCAGAAAAAACAAGCTACACAACTACATTAAAATTAACATAAACATCCACCACAGCGGTTCCACCACATTCCCCACTGTAATGGAAGGCAATAAAGTTTTATCTTCTTTCCTCCTTTTTTCCCGCGGTCGGGGCAGTTGAACCATCCACAGACAGGGCGATCAAATCTCCCACAGCTGGCGATCGAAGCTCTCACGTCGGGGCGATCGAAGCTCCCGCAATCGGGGGCGGTCAAAGCTCCCAGCGGCCTGGAACTGCCCAAAGTCGGCTGTTATCGTACGGCACCACCACCTGGTACTAAATTGTCCCCAGTGTATGTAGGATAGCGTTAATGTGTGGGGATCACTGATCTGTAGTCGGTAGGGTTGCCAACTGTCCCGTATTAGCCGGGACATCCCCTATATTAAGCTAAATTGGTTTGTCCCATACGGGACCGCCCTCGTACCGTATTTGACTGCTACTACTCGGGTCGAGGGGATTGTCGAGTCGGAGCGCCGCGTCCAGCGTCCCATCCCGACCTAGTGCAGCCCTTGGAGTACAGCAGCAGCGCCTCACCCGTGGCCCCGTCGGTCGGCAGCCCGGCCAGCTGTCCGACCTTCGGACCTTCGCTGACCGCCGACACCACCACCCCTCCTCCTCATGGCCGATCATCGTTTCACCCAGCCATGGCCATCATTCACCCAGCCACGGCCGAGTCGGTCAACGAATTGCCGTCGGGAATTTGTCCAGTATGTTGACCATTTGTCCCTTATTTAGCAGTGAGAATGTTGGCAACTCTAGGACTCGGTAGGCCGAAGGGCCTGTTTCCACGCTGTATACCGAAACTAAAAACTAAAACACTGCCACCATCTTCTATTATTTAGCAGTACCCTATCCAAAAACAGAAATGGAAAATATAAGCCAATTCGCAATTAACAATCTAGGAATTACCATTTTCAAATTGTAATGCAACATGAAATGTTACTCTGGGGACACGGTACTGAAATGATATATTTCCTGTGGGTTCTGCGATGCACAAATCTCCAGAATTTAATGTATTAATTTCAATGTGCTTCATTTCATACTCATGTGTATTCACGCAGAGATTGCCAGCTCATTAATTTCTTAATCAGTAACAGAAAATCCAAACCTTGCATTCAATTGTTAATATTTGACAGTAAATAATTTTCCAGTTCTGAGCTCGTATGAATCAATTCGCCATCACAGTTTAGTCAATTCTGTTTCAAGTTAATGGACTTCAAATCAATAAACTGAGCAATTTTGATGTATCAACTACATGGTTCCAAATTGTTAAAAAAATATTTAACATAAATAATCTGAAAATCAATCAACACTTTCCACCATCTAGTTTATTCTAACTATGTTGTGATGCTTGCTCAATTAATCTACCTTACATTCAAATTCATTTGTTCAATAAACTAACTCAACCATGGTAAGGTGTTTTTTCCCCCATATCTCTCGTTCTTTACTCACATTCCTACCTTCCCACAGATTACTTTGCTATTGTGCAGTTTTGGGCAGTTTTGGTCCAGTAATTGGTCCAGCGGCGGCGGCGGCCCAGCTTAGAGCTGCGGTGCTCCAGCGGCGGCTGCGGCCTGGATCGCCTCAGCGCAGAGGGAGAACTAGGAGGGAGGAAGACAGGGACTTAAGACTTTTGCCTTCCACCACAAAAGAATAAAGGAATCTAATCTAATCTAATTTGAGGAAGGACATTCTTGTTATTGAGGGAGTGCAGCGTAGGTTTACAAGGTCAATTCCTGGGATGACGGGACTGTCATATGCTGAGAGAATGGAACAGCTGGGCTTCTACACTTCTGAGTTTAGAAGGATGAGAGGGAATCTTATTGAAACATATAAGATTGTTAAGGGTTTGGACACACTGGAGGCAGGAAACATGTTCCCGATGTTGGGGGCGTCCAGAACCAGGGGCCACAGTTTAAGAATAAGGAGTAAGCCATTTAGAACGGAGACGAGGAAACACTTTTTCTCACAGAGAGTGGTGAGTCTGTGGAATTCTCTGCCTCAGAGGGCGGTGGAGGCAGGTTCTCTGGATACTTTCAAGAGAGAGCTAGATAGGGCTCTTAAAAATAGCGGAGTCGGGGGATATGGGGAGAAGGCAGGAACAGGGTACTGATTTGGGATGATCAGCCATGATCACATTGAATGGCGGTGCTGGCTCGAAGGGCCAAGTGGCCTACTCCTTCACCTATTGTCTATTGTCTATTTCGGATTAAAAATCAAGAATGACAGGCAATTGAACCATCCTTTCAACATCTAGAGAGCGGTCCTGAGCTACTATCTACCACACTGGAGACCCTCGGACTATCTTTAATGGGACTTTACTGGATTTTATCTTGCACTAAACGCTATTTCCTTATCCTGTATCTGTACACTGTGGACAGCTCGATTGTAATCATGTACAGTCTTTCAGTTGACTGGTTCACAATCAACAAAAACTTTTCACTGACAATCAATTTTACTTCGGAGTCACGTGAGTGACTACGTGAAGAACCCCGCCTGGCGCTGGAAACGGCATTACGTCGACGCTGACGGCTGAAGCAGGAGCTGCACAGACAGCTCCTCGACAGCGGTAGGTTCGGAACCGGCAGGTAAGTGCTGTTGAAAAAATTTTTTAGGACTGGAAAACTCCGTGCCTGGTGGAAACCAGGATTTTAAAGGTTTTAAAAACAAACTAAAAAGTTTAAATTGAACAGATATACTCTGTTAAAATAACGGAGTTTTAAAAAGAACGTCCCAGGGGAATACCCAGCGATCGGGACGAGAGATTAATTACGGGGCCGGTTCCGATACTGGTACCGTTAAAAATACGGTAGAGAGGTAAAAATGCTCCACAATCTTTTGGCAGGGAATTTTAAAAGACAGAAAGGCTGTACTTTAAAAAAGTTAATAAAAATCGCGATATGGAGAAAGTACTCCAAAATATAAAAAGAGACAAGGGTCACAGTACCCAAACAGCCCAAAAAAGACCCTGGGGGGCTTGAATATACAAAATATGGCTATGTGCCAAATTGAGAATTGAACCCTGGTTTAAGGGTGGAGGAAGTCTCTTTGGATATAATTCCAAGTGGATCAGGGCTGCAAAAGACAGACCCTGCAGTGGTGATGTGAATTATGAATGCACACCACAAATAAAAAAGTGAGGCCAGATGTGCCTGAGATAGCAAAAGATTTTGCTATATCTAAAGGAAGTGGTGAGGCTATGGAAGAAAACCTAGCTGCCAACATTAATTATATGGTATCTCACCAACTTCAAGAATACGATAAAACTTTTATGTTTTATTAAAATATCAACGGTAAATACGTTTATAAATATCCATGTCTCAAATAATATGAGATATAAGAAATACAATTTCAAAGTATTTCAAAATGGTGCAAATAAGTAATACTTTCAAAATAAAATAAATTGCCATCAGTTGTGGAGCTCAATAGGAAGAAATATATAATTTACCGAATCTGCACTATAGGTTTGCAGATCAATATAAATCAGGATATTAAACTCCTGATTATTATAGAATAAACCTGCCTTATGATAAATCAAAGATATTAATTACAAAAGAACAGACTACTGATCTTTAAAACTTTGGGGAGAAAAACTATGATCCAATGAAAATTTTGATAATGGATCAAAACAAAGGCAGAAGTGGTATAACCAAACATAGCCTTATCTAAACCTATAATTGGGGAAAGAAGGCTTGAAGTACGTTGAAAAGGTGCAAACATCTGGTTACAAAATAAGTTCATGAAATCTCCAATTATGGGGGATTACAGGTGTATTATGATTGTTAACCAATATAACTAAGGAAGGATTGGTTCACCTGCATAAGAAAAACTTTAAAAATTGATTTCAGGTTTGCACTCAAAAGTAATTTTAATAAGAAGGGTACGTACATGTATATTATAAAATTACCTCAGTGTAAAGATTTCATGGTATAAACCATACAAAACATCATTATATTTACACTTTCACAGTGTAAGAAAATGGAAACATCTAGAACATGGAAAAACTGTTGTGATTAACAAAGTGTTAATCAATATTACAGGTGCTTGAAATTAATTAAAGTAGGTCAAGCTGTGCAAGTTAAAACATTGTCCAAACAATCAATCAGTTCAAGGTTGTTAAACCGAATACTGAAGGAACAATTATACTGATAAAAGATCAGCACTTGCACTAATAAGGTCATGGTCATGGGTTATCTCGATTACATTTAAATTGGAAGAGATAAGAGCAGCTGCAAATTAGTGCCTGCCATTACAAACCTGGTGAAAGGTAAGGACCTGACCCATTACATAAAGCATATGCTCAGGCATTAATAAAATATTTATAAATTACTATTCTGAATTTAGAAGTAATTCAAGCACCATAAGAGAGGGGGAAAATTGTTCCATGATTACAAATATGTCTAATTGTTGTTGACATACTTTGTCCCTCCATTAGGATTAGGTAAAAAATAAATAAAGTTCCAAAAGAAGGAATACAGAAGCTTATAAGAATATGTATGCCTTGTGAAGAGGCTTATGCAAAATATCAAATGATACGTTATCATTATTAAAGTAATGTAAAAAAGGTTCGTAAGCTGCTTCAACTATAAGATTAACAGCTGTTGCAAACTGAAGCAAGTGTTACAGATGATGTACATCTTCTGTGAATGTTTGGGTAAAGATAAGAATATTATCTATTCTTATAACAATAATTGATATGTCTCTTGTTCGGACTGCAGACAATAATACCAGGCGAACATAAATGGTTTGTCCTAAGTAATTTTCCAAACATTCGTATTAATTGTTGAAGTATAAGGAGTTATGGATTAAAAAGATCAATTGTTTTATTATGGAACTGTCCATGTCGTATCAAGATGAACAATACCACGGCTGTGGCATATGTTAACAATGGTCAAATTTGGGAGAAAAACATATTGTCATTATTTTACATTACTTACGATTAATCTGGTTGTATACAGATTAAATCACTGATCTTTCAAATGTTTCTTGTGGGTCACAAGATAAGTCAAATAACAATCATGGGATTATCTAAGTAAACAGATGTGGCATATTTTAAAGTTTAGTCCACCTGTTTATCTCTAAGGAAGAGACAATGGTATCGGAAGATAACAAATTTGGGAGAAAAAACATATTATCATTAATATGGATTACTTACGATTAATCTGATTGCATACAGATTAAATCAACGATCTTTCGAATATTTTCTTGTGGGTAAACCAAGAGCAGTGAAGGTGGATGCTTTTCTCCCAAATTACATGAGGAAAAGATTTCTTTGTGTTCCTCACTTTTTGTTAATAGGGCAGTGTCTGATGAAAATGTAGCGGGACACTGCCAGAGGCATTTTGGTGGCCTAATACGGGTCCTTTATGGTTTCATAAATATTGTGTGATTTTGAACTGCTAGTGATGATTCATAGTGGCAGCAATTTATTGAAGTCATAAAAGGGGTCTCGACCTAGGTCGTTGCCTGTCTCCCTTCGCTCTTTGGATGCTGCTGCACCCACTGGGATCTCCAGGTTTGAGAAACCCTGCAGTAATTTATTGTTGTACAAAAAACCTCCAAGACATGAAAATATGAATGTGACTATCTACAGGTTGACCAGACCATCACAACAGTTGATGGTCAAAGAAGTCTATGAATGTTAACCAATATAACAATATATCAATAAAATAATTATGTATAAAGAAGTGTTATACCTGCAATTTGCAGAAATGTCTAAAAAACAATATTTTGTTATAAGAAATTGGAGGTCTGTATATACAGTAAAGTTATTTTATCATATTAGATATATGTGAATTCCTTGTGGATTGCATTTTCTAAGTATCTAATTGATAGAGCCAATAATAGGGCTCAGAGTGTTACCGTCTTATAAACGGACAATATATTAACCAAGAAGTTATCAGATGCATTCATAATATCCCAATATGGAAAGGGATATATTGTAAATATTAATAAATATATATATATATATATATATATATATATATGTGTGTGTGTGTATATATATATATATATATATATATATATATATATATATATATATATATATATATATATATATATATATATATATATATATATATATATATATATAATATATATATATATATATATATATATATATATATATATATATATATATATATATATATATATATATATATATATATATATATATATATATATATATATATACACATGATATATATATGATATATATATATGTGTATATGTATATATAATCTGTCCAAAATTGTAAAAAATATAAAGGCAGGAGATAAATAATCTTGAAATGCCTTAAGAAATGGACTCTAACTCTACCTATGATTCAAAAAACTTAAACATTGAAAATAATAATTCTGATAACTTTAGTATCAATATAAGAGTGCAAACATTGCAAATGTTACGTTATAATTGCATGTGGATACAAATTGCATTATCATATATGTTTATGAATATACCAAACAAAGCACACCAAGAAGACCTGAAACGAAGGTAAACCTATAAGCATATCCTGCCGGCTTTAAGTTGTGTGTGTGTGTGTGTGTGTGAACATTGATGAAAATGTTGCAGTAGGTAAGAGTCTCTGTGTCAATGAGACTGCTTATTACACACAAAAACCACATTGGTTCAGTAAAAACTGATGGTTATAGAGGAATGTATTTCTAGATGGTTAAAAATTGGATACATTCAGTAGGAACTAGACACTGAAAGGTGGAAAATCACTCTGTTAATGAGGAAAATACATTCACAGGAATGGCACAGGATGAGCCACTCGAGCAAAGATGCAAGGCCGCAGGAGGCTGTAGATTACTGTTAAAGTAAAAAGGAACCAGTCATGGTGTCAGATTTAGACACGCAATGTTCGGTTCACTATAATTGTTGCTTTGTCATGCCATAAAAATATATATATCAATTGGTATTTGTGATAAACTTGCCTTTCAATGGAAAGGGCATTATTTTCATTTTTTATAATGTGAAATAATTTATCACATAACTTGAGGCAATGTTTGGGGAAAATGTGTTATTCGCTCGTTATTGTGTTAAATGAGCCGTACTGTCGTATGGAATAAATTCCACGACACGAAAAAACACAGAAAGCTTCAAACTCTTCACGTAGTCACTCACGTGACTCCGAAGTAAAATAGTAAGATTAAACGAGAACTTACCAGTTCGAAGTTTGATCGTTATTTTATGAGGAGTAACGATGAGGGATTACGTGCCCTCCACTCCCCACCCTCATAAAATAAATGATCATCTGGTAGTTCTAAATCTATGATGAGCCTTACTATCTTACTCCGGCTATTTGTGTTTTGTGTTTTTCATGCCGCTGCTTTGAAGTATGCCGTTTCCAGCGCCAGGCGGGGTTCTTCACGTAATCCCTCATCGTTACTCCTCATAAAATAACGATCAAACTTCGAACTGGTAAGTTCTCATTTAATCTTACTATTAAATTAAACTAAACTAGTGTAGCAAGGAACAGCAGATGCTGGGTTACACCAAAGAAATACATAAAGTGCTGGAGTAACTCAATCGATCAGGCAGCATCTCTGGAGAAAAAGATTAGGCGACGTTTCTGGTCAGAACATCTTCTTCAGACTGAGAGCAGAGAAGGGGGAACTGGCAGTCAGATAAAAACCAGAACTAAGCAGGGCCGGCAACAGATGACCAAGCAAGGGTGGAGCCTTAAAGGGCCATTGTTGGCTGGGAAAGATGTGATCAAGGAGGGATACAGAGATGTGAATAGTGGGACTGGTAGGATAACTAAGGTTGGGGAGGGGGGGAGAGAGGGAATGCAGAGGTTATTAAAAATTAAATAAATCAATATTCATACCGCTGGATTGCTAGCTAAATATGATGTGTTGTTCCTCCAGTTTGCATTTACACGAATCCACTAATTTAATAGAAACATAGAAATTAGGTGCAGGAGTAGGCCATTCGTCCCTTCGAGCCTGCACCGCCATTCAATATGATCATGGCTGATCATCCAACTCAGTATCCTGTACCTGCCTTCTCTCCATACCCTCTGATCCCCTAAGCCACAAGGGTCACATCTAACTCCCTCTTAAATATAGCCAATGAACTGGCCTCCACTACCCTCTGTGGCAGAGAGTTCCAGAGACCCACCACTCTCTGCGTGAAAAAAGTCCTTCTCATCTCGGTCCTAAAGGATTTCCCCCTTATCCTTAAGCTGTGACTCCTTGTCCTTGACCTCCCCAATATCGGGAACAATCTTCCTGCATCTAGCCTGTCCAATCCCTTAAGAATTTTGTAAGTTTCTATAAGATCCCCTCTCAATCTCCTAAATTCTAGAGAGTATAAACCGAGTCTATCTAGTCTTTCTTCATAAGATAATCCTGACATCCAGGGATCAGTCTGGTGAACGTTCTCTGCACCCCCTCTATGGCAATAATGTCCTTCCTCAGATTTGGAGACCAAAACTGTACGCAATACTCCAGGTGTGGTCTCACCAAGACCCTGTACAACTGAAGTAGAACCTCCCTGCTCCTATACTCAAATTCCTTTGCTATGAAAGCTAACATACCATTCGCTTTCTTCACTGCCTGCTGCACCTGCATGCCTACTTACAATGACTGGTGTACCATGACACCCAGGTCGCGCTGCATCTCCCCTTTTCCTAATCGGCCACCATTCAGATAATAGTCTGCTTTCCTGTTTTTGCCACCAAAGTGGATAACCTCACATTTATCCACATTATACTGCATCTGCCAAACATTTGCCCACTGACCCAGCCTATTCAAGTCACCTTGCAGTCTCCTAGCATCCTCCTCACAGCTAACACTGCCCCCCAGCTTAGTGTCATCCGCAAACTTGGAGATATTGCCTTCAATTCCCTCCTCCAGATCATTAATGTATATTGTAAATAGCTGGGGTTCCAGCACTGAGCCTTGCGGTACCCCACTAGTCACTGCCTGCCATTGTGAAAAGGACCCGTTTACTCCTACTCCTAAAAGAACCCCCAATGCCGTTTGCTTTAAGTTTGTATACTAATCTCTTATGTGGGACCTTGTCGAAAGCCTTCTGGAAGTCCAGATACACCACATCCACTGGTTCTCCCCTATCCACGCTACTAGTTAATTACCCTTAATTCGCATGTCATGCCCTCTTGTTTGAATCTTCCCTACCCTTAATGAGAAAAGCTTATCCACGTCAACTCTGTCTATCCCTTTCATCATTTTAAAGACCTCAATCAAGTCCCCCCTTAACCTTCTGCGCTCCAAAGAATAAAGACCTAACTTGTTCAACCTTTCTCTGTAACATAGTTGCTGGATCCCAGGCACCATTCTAGTAAATCTCCTCTGTACTCTCTCTATTTTGTTGACATCCTTCCTATAATTAGGCGACCAAAATTGTACTCCATACTCCAGAATTGGTCTCACCAATGCCTTGTACAATTTTAACATTACTTCCCTGCTCCTATATTCAATGCTCTGATTTATAAAGGCCAGCACACCAAAGGCTTTCTTTACCACCCCATCTACATGCGATTCCACCTTCAGGGAACTATGCACAGTTATTCCTAGATCTCTCAGTTCCACAACATTCCTCAATTCCCTACCATTTACCATGTACGTCCTATTTTGATTTGTCCTGCCAAGATGTAGCACTTCACACTTGTCAGCATTAAACTCCATCTGCCATCTTTCAGCCCACTTTTCCATATGGCCCAAATCTCTCTGTAGACTTTGAAAATCTACTTCATTATCCACAACACCACCTATCTTAGTATCATCTGCATACTTACTTATCCAATTTTCCACCCCATCATCCAGATCATTGATGTACATGACAAACAACAGTGGACCCAACACAGATCCTTGAGGCACCCCACCGGCTTCCAACCTGACAAACAGCCATCCACCATTACTCTCTGACATCTCCCATTCAGCGACTGTTGAATCCATTTTGCTACTCCACCATTAACACCCAAAGATTGAACCTTCTTAACCAACCTTCCATGGGGAACCTTGTCAAAGGCCTTACTGAAATCCATCTCCGTACTCTGGGATGCAGCCTATCTGGCCCTGGGGATTTATCGGCCTTTAATCCATTCAATTTACCCAACACCACTTCCTGACTAACCTGGATTTCACTCAATTCCTCCTTTGACCCGCAGTCCCCTGCTATTTCCGGCAGAATATTTATGTCTTCCTTAGTGAAGACGGAACCAAAGTAGTTATTCAATTGGTCCGCCATATCCTTGTTCCCCATGATCACCTCACCTGTTTCTGACTGCAAGGGACCTACATTTGTTTTAACTAATCTCTTTCTCTTCACATATCTATAAAAACTTTTGCAGTCAGTTTTTATGTTCCCTGCCAGTTTTCTTTCATAATCTATTTTTCCTTTCCTAATTAAGCCCTTTGTCCTCCTCTGCTGGTCTCTGAATTTATCCCAGTCCTCTGGTATGTTGCTTTTTCTGGCTACTTTGTACGCATCATCCTTTGCTTTGATACTATCCCTGATTTCCCTTGTTATTCACGGATGCACTACCTTCCCTGATTTATTCTTTTGCCAAACTGGGATGATCGTCTTGGTTGACCATGTCCTACAGTGATGGAAATTTGATGATGGAAATTTGACACAAAGTGCTGGAATAACTCGGAAACCTTCTTCAGACTGAAAGTAGAGTGGGGGCTGGGGGGCGGGAAAGTTGGAGGTATGAAAAGGCCAGAAGGAATCAGGGCTGGTAATAGATGACCAGGGGAGGGTGGAGCCCACAATGGCCCATTGTTGGCTGGGGGGGGGGGGGGGGAAGAGGTGATAACAAAGGTATGCAGGGATGCGAAGAGAGGAACGGGTAAGACGACAAGGGCAGGGGAGGGGGGAGAGAGGGAGTGCGGGGTTTACTCTCTCCCCGCCCTCCCCCCACCCTAGTCATCCTCCCATTTACACTGGATGAATCCTTTCGTTATCACTTTTTCCCCAGCCAACAATGGACCCTTATGCATTCCACCCTTCCTGAGGTCATCTGTTGCCGGCCTTGATTTGTTCGGGCCTTTTCCTGCCCCCACCTCTCAGTCTGAAGAAGGGTTCCGACTAGAAACATCACCTATTCTTTTGAACTAAACTAGATTTGCGCTTGTATCAGCCTTTTGAGATGCATTTTAGAGATGTTTGGATAAGTACATGGATATGCAGAGAATGGAGGGATATGGACTATGTTCAGGTGGATAAGAGTTGATCTTGGCATCCTGTTCCGCACAAACATTGTGGTCCGAGTGGCCTGTTCTTGTGCTGCATTGTCCTATGTTCTACATTATATGTAATCCCACTTTCTCATCCACTCCCTACACTTTAGGAGCAATGTACAGAGGCCAAGCGTCCGGTAAACCTGCACGTCTTTGGGATGTGGGAGGAAACTGGAGAGCCCGAAGCAAACCGGCGCGGACACAGGGAGAACGTGCAATCTCCACACAGACAGCACTCGAGGTCGGGATTGAACCTGTATCTCCGGCGCAGCGGGGTAGCAGTTTTATCTGCCTGAAATCACCCTTTGATATCCCTTCGATATCTCTATGTGTTTCTTGACATGCTTTCTCTTTCTGTTTACGCTGAGATTCTATTTGTTTAAACAGTGATTACTAATGATTTCATTAGAAGGGAGGGGAGGGGAGGGGAGGGGAGGGGAGAGGAATTTTGGCTGGGAGGGCTTACCCAGCCGAAACAATGTGAGACAGCTGAACACTCGGCCGATTCACTTACCCGCTCTTGACTGGATCACCACGGGGTCAAATACTGTTTTACCATCTCCAACGCAGGTAGTCAGTCCTGCAGGGTCGTAGCCCGAGGGTGCAAAGGAAAGTGCTGCTTCTCTCAAAGACTCGCTGATAACGTTCCGTCCGTGGGCCTGATCCAACTTTGCTTAGCCAGATGTAGGGGGCGGTTTCCGCGACCGATATGATTGAACCCGCCCGTGGCACGTTGAAAAAGGGGGAGAACGGGACTTCTACCAAATAGCATGGATTGCAGACTGCCGAATTCTCATCTGGCAGCAGGAACCCCAAAATGCATGGTAAGAATGTCTGTTGACGTATGTATCGCGGAGTCCAACTTGCCCAGCTATTCACCGCCAGAGTTACTGTGTAATGATACAGTCTTCGATTTGGTTCCACAGCAGCAGTAAATATTAACCGGAAAGCTAAGTGAAAAATCAGCCTGGTGCCAATGTACACAAAACATTGCAGATGTCAGAATTTGCTTAATTCAAGTTCCCAAAAAAACGATTGCCCAATTTTTTTCTCTCACATGACTGTGGAAAGTAAGTAGCGTAACGCAAGATGCAGTTGCAGCCCATATGTGACTGCTCTTCGATGGAGGTTCATGTTTTTTTGTGATCCAAATCTATTCATTACCATGTATTTTGAGCAGGCTTTACCAGGCAAGGCACGATAATCTTTCTGTTTCATGCCAAAAACACCAAGTGTTGGAGTAACTCAGCGGGTCGGGCAGCATCTCTGGAGAACATGGATGGGCAGCATTCTTCAGGCTTCTCCGGAGAATGTGGATTGGCGACATTTAGGGTGGAGGCCCTTCTTTTGACGTTTCGCCATGTCTTTGATTATTTTTTTTTGTCATTGCCATTTTTTACAATAGCCGTCTCTGTTCCCAAGAAAAGATTCCAATGCGGACAATCTTATCGACACAAAACCAGGACAGTGCCAGAAACAGGGTCAAAACAAATTGATTTTTATTAAGTCATCCACGACAAGGCATTGCTGGCAAGATCAACCGTTATGTAATAAGAAGGAACTGCAGATGCTGGTTTATACCAAAGATAGACACAAAATGCTGGAGTAAAAAGGTTGACCTTTCTGTCCTGGGCGTCCTCCACTGTCGGAGTTTGGCCACACGCAAGTTGGAAGAACGGCACCTCATATTTCGCTTGGGCAGCTTGCAACCTAGTGGTTTACACGTTGATTTCTCTAATTTCAAGTAACCCCTGCATCTCCCACCTCCCCCACCCTAGTCGTCGCACTAGTTCCACTTTTGCATCCTTGCATCCCTTCGTTATCCCCTCTTCCCCAGCCAACAATGGGCCATTGTGGGCTCCACCCTTCCTTGGTCATCTATTGCAGGCCCTGATTTGTTCTGGCCTTTTTCTACCTCTAATTCCCTCCCCCTCCCCCCCCCCCCCCCCCCCCCCCCCCCCCCCCCCAGTCTACTCTCTGTCTGAAAAAGTGTTCCGCCCTGAAATGTCACCTTTTCTCCAGAGATGCTCCCCGGCCCGCATAGTTACTCCAGCACTTTGTGTCCATCATCAAATTTCCGTCACGGTAAGTTTCCATCAAAGGAGAAATTGCCTATTTACATTTGGAGCTATTGTATTAGTTGAAGGACTCAAGGAATGTCATCCCCGCTGTAACTTAACCAGCATCTTTGCTTTTTCCTTAATGCACCGGGTGATAACCACATTTTTTTAAAATGAGTAAATTCACAAATTTTAGATGAGTTTAGTTTGGAGTTGCTGCCTTACAGCACTTGCAGCTCCAGAGACCCAGGTTCGATCCCGACTACGGGTGCAGTCTGTACGGAGTTTGTACGTTCTCCCCATGACCGCGTGGGATTTCGCCGAGATCTTTGGTTTCCTCCCACACCCCAAAGATGTACAGGTGTGTAAGTTAATTGGCTTGGCGTATGCATAAATTGTCCCTAGTGTCTGTAGGATAGTGTTAGTGTGTGGGGACCGCTGGTCGGTGCGGACTTTGGTGGGCCGAAGGGCCTATTTCCGCACTGTATCTCTAAAACTAAAACAAAAAAAAACTAAAGCCCTGTGCCCTGTCTTTGTCATGTTTCAAATCTGTTAAGGACTTAGAATAAAACACAAAGTGCTGGAGTATCTCAGCGGGTCAGTCAGCATCTGCATTTCGTTGTCTCTGTATTGTACACTGCACAATGACAATTAAAGATTGAATTGAATTGAATCTCTGGAGGGAAGGGACCTGCGATGCTTAGAGCCAGGACCCTTCTTCAAGAAGAGTCTGAAGAAGGGTCCTGACTTGAAAAGTCACCTGTCCATCCCCTTCACAGATGCTGCCGGACGCGCTGAGTTACTCCAGCACTTTGTGTTACATTCCAGTATCTGTAATTCCTTCTATCTCCCAGGACTTAAAGTACTTAAGAGTGAGTTAGAAGGAACTGCAGATGTTGGTTTACACTGAAGATGGACACGAAATGTGTGTCAATCGTTATCACGCTGTCCCCAGCCAACTATGGGCCATTGTGGACTCCACCTTTCCTGTCATCGGAGCCAGCTCTGCTTTGTTCTGTAGTTTCCCGTATCTCCAGTGTGCCCCTCCCTGATCTTCAGTCTGACAAAGGGCCTCGACCCGAATCGTCACCTATTCCTTCTCTCCAGAGATGCAGCCTGACCCGCTGAGTTACTCCAGCATTTTGTGTCTTTCTTCCGTATTTGAGAATGACCCTGGCTTTCAGAAGTATACAACAAACTATTGAAAATCAGATAAAAACGTCAATATGTTTTAAAATGATTAAATACTCCTTTAACCAGTGAAAAGAAACAACACAAACTCTATTAATTTAGGTCATCTAAATTACCTTGTGGTCGAAGCTGTTTTCTTCCCATTTGAGTCTGCTGCTTTCACTCCGTAAGCCAAGCCCCGTGCACTTGGAGCGAGAGAATTCTCAACCGTTAGGGGATTGCATCAGCCTCTTGTCCTGGCAGATGAACTCACTGTCCCCACACAGCCAGCAAGTGTGGAAATTCAACATTCGTGGAGGAATCCTGAACTTCCTGCGCAGAATAAATGCTGGCAGGGAACACTCAGCGTTTCCCAGCAATATCCAGCCCCCTTATGATGTCAAACTAATGCCATTTGGGAGCAAAATTACACTGACTGCCCCAGCGTTGCTTTAATATTAGTGACATTTGCTATAGTAGGAATTTTGTGGCATCTGTATACTTATCGAGTCCACACACAAGATTAGAAGTTGTTCAGCCAGAGCTGAACACACTACTTTGCATTTGCCTACAACGGTGTCTGTCTTGTCGCTTCTTGTGCGTAGTGGTGGAAAGATTGGTGGGAACAGGGTCCGCGACGTGAACGCTCTTTCCTTCACCCCATCTGTATACTACCATACCACAGATTAGTTTTTTTTTAGTTTTAGAGTTTTAGATTAGTTTCATCAGACAGAGTATTGAGTATAGAAGTTGGGAGATCATGTTGCAGCTGTATATGACATTGGTGAGGCCGCATTCAGGGTATTATGTTCAGGTCTGGGCACCATGCTGTAGGAAAGATGTTGTCATGCTGGAAAGGGTACTGAGAAGATTTACGAGGATATTACCAGGACGAGAGGGTCTGAACTATAGGCAGATGTTGAGTAGACTGGGACTTTATTCCTTGGAGCGCAGGAGGATGAGGGGTAGTTGAGGTGTATATGATCATGATAAGAATAGATCGGGTAGATGCACAGAGTCTCTTGCACAGAGTAGGGGAATCAAGGTCCAGAGGACATAGGTTTAAGGTAGAGAAAAGATTTAATAGGAATCTGAGGGGTAACTTTTTCACACAAAGGGTGGTGGGTGTATGGAACAAGTTGCCAGAGGAGGTAGTTGAGGCAGGGACTATCCCAACATTTAAGAAACAGTTAGACAGTTACATGGATAGGATAGGTTTGGAGGGACATGGACCGAACGTGGGCAGGTGGGACAAATGTAGCTGGGACATGTTGGCCTGTGTGAGCAAGTTGGGCCAAAGGGTCTGTTTCCACACTGCAGTACTCTGTGACTCTATACAGCATGGAAACAGGCCCTTCAGCCCACAGAGTCCGTGCCAACCAGCGATCACCCTGTACACCAGCACTGGGGGTGGCACGGTGGCGCAACCGGGTAGAGTTGCTGCCTTAAAGCTCTTTCAGCGCCAGAGACGTGGGTTCAATCCCGACTACTTGTGCTGTCTGTACAGAGTTTGTACGTTCTCCCCGTGGCCGTGTGGGTTTTCTCCGAGATCTTCGGTTTCCTCCCACACTCCAAAGACGTACAAGTGTGTAATTTAATTGACTTGGTATAAATATAAATTGTCCCTAGTGTGTGTAGGATAGTGTTAATGTGCAGGGGCTGCATGTCGGTGCAGACTCGGTGGGCCGAATGGCCTGTTTCCACGCTGCATCTCTAAACTAAACTAAATTAAAATAAACGCTATCCTACACACTAGGGACAATTTACAATTTTACCAAAGCCAAGTAACCTCCAAACCTGTACGCCTTTGGAGTGTGGGAGAGTCTAGTACCAGAAACCATAGCCTCAGAATAAAAGCACGTACCTTCGGAAAAGAGATGAGGTAGCAATTTCTTCAGTCAGGGGGCGGTGAATCTGTAGAATTCATTGCCACAGAAGGCGGTGGAGGCCAAGTCAATGGATAAGACCTGATGGGCCAAATTGACTAACTCTGCTCCTATAGCTTATGAAACCGGGGCACCCGGAGAAAACCCATGCGGTCACGGGGAGAATTTACAAACTCCGTACAGCCAACACCCATAGTCAGAGGCAAACCCGGGTCTCTGGCGCTCTACCCCTGTGCCACCATGCCCCCCACAACATTAATGTCAACATTTACAGTATTATGAACACTAACCAATGCCCTTTAACTTGATAATATGATACTCCATTTAGATGTACATTGGAAGTGTATATGGAACACACTTACAATAATGAATTGCTGTCATGCTTTATCCTATTTGACTCTGAGTTTTGGGTTATTCAGTGACATGGCAATTAATTCCAGTGAAGACATAAAGAACAAATTAATTATGTCTGGTTGTAACTTGTTTTTGAATGCTCATGTGCTCTAGTGCATGCCTCGAACTAATTAATTGGATAAAAAGAACATAATATTATTGAAGAAGTATTATGAATAATCTTGTTGGTGAAAAAGAGGATTATTAGACACGGGTGACTGCACTTGCAAGGCAAGAGAAAATGTAATGGTGAATTAGTTTAGTTTAGTTTAGTTTAGTTTAGAAATACAGCGTGGAAAGAGGCCCATCGGCCCACCGAGTCCGCGCCGTCCAGCGATCCCCACTATCCGACATGCCAAGGACAATTTACAATTTTTACCGATGCCAATTGCCCTACAACCTGCACGTCTTTGGGGTGAGGGAGGAAACCAGAGCACCTGGGGAAAACCCACGCGGGTCACGGAGAGAACATACAAACACCATACAGACGGCACCCGTGGTCAAGACAAGAGACAAGAGACATTTATTGTCACATGCACCAATTGGTACAGTGAAATTTGTGGTCACCATACAGCCATACGAATAAAATAAAGAACTCAGAACACGATAGTCTTTAACATAAACATCCCCACAAAGTTTCCCACTTCCTCCTCTGTTGTTCTCTGGAGCGAACCCGGGTCCCTGGCGCTGTAAATGAGAAACTCTACCGCTGCGCCACCGTGCTGAACTCAGGAAAGATAAAATTATGGATAGATATCCGAAGCAAACTTTTTCATCATAGGTATGAGCAGTAATAGTAAGATTAAATGAGAACTTACCAGTTTGAAGTTTGATCTTTATTTTATGAGGAGTTACGATGAGCGATTACATGCAGAACCCCGCCAGTCCGCATGCAAGTCAATCTTCACAGCAGCGGTGTGAAATTGCAGATAACAGTAACTGAAGTAACATAGTAAGATTATAAACCAGACCTTCCAGTTGACCTTTATGATATTGAGGGCCAGGAGCAGTGGGCATGTAATCGCTCATCGTAACTCCTCAGAAAATAAAGATCAAACTTCAAACTGGTAAGTTCTCATTTAATCTTACTATTTTACTTCGGAGTCACATGAGTGATTCTGTGAAGATTTCAAAGCTCTGTGATTCCATGCCATAGATACGAATCCAGCCGTCTCACACTGCATCAGTTGACTCAGGAGGAGTGAATAATGAGCAATACATTGAAACATGGTATTGATTAACATGTTGATGCTTTAATTCACAAAATAAACAAAAGAAAAACACAATAGCGACTCCTCTCTCCCAGGGAGAAGCTATGAAACAGAACTTAAAACGGAATGGGCGAACACCCCGGGTTTAACAAGTGGTTTATTATAAAACCTCTGAAAAGTCAATTAATTTGACCATCCTGCGGCCGCGAGGATATGGTCTAGAGGGACGTCCATTGCCCTCGTTGCTGACGTTGATGCCGCCCTGGTGGAGTGAGATTTAAAATTGTCAGTATTAACTCCTGCACAACCCAGCACTTGTTTCAGCCATCTTGAAATGGTCTGAACGGACACTTTCATATGTGGCTTTTTGTGGCTAATAAACAATGCTACTTCGGAGCCTCGGAGGCTCTTGGTGACCTCGATATAGCGCCTCAAGTGCGCCACTACACACAGCCGTAAATCCGTGGGATATGCTGACAGTACGAGCTTGAATCCTGACACCCCTGGTCTGCTTTGTTTAATTAGGTCATAGATGTAAAACATAACGTCATTCCCTGATGTCACTATCCTGTCCAGGCGCAGTTTGTGCAAAGTCTGAACCCTCTGCGCTGATACCAGCGCCATGAGCATAACCAACTTTAGGGTAATCTTTGGCAATGACAAGGATGTGGCTGTACCCCACTGACGAAGCAGCGTCAGTACCATGCTCATATCGCAGATTTCCCATACCTTGGCCTGGGGGGATTGGAATTAAAAACACCCTTCATAAAACCATATTAACGGATGAGATCCTACAGACTAAAGTTCCAACCCCCGGCATAGCTACGATGACAGGGCACTCCTGGCACTATTGATGGCACTATAGCTCAACTTTTCATCGAAATGTAACTTGGACAGAAATTCGAGCACATCTGGGATGGAAGCTGTGTGGTATGTAATGTTCCCATGTAAACAAAACTCCTCCCATTTCCTGACATGTGAGATGTACTGCTTTTTTGTACTATCCCTCTAGGACACTGTGATGACATCCACGGTACGATTGTATAGTCCCAGACCCAGGTATGGCCTTCTTAGAATCTGCAAATTAACAGATTAACATGATCATACAACGGGTGTTGATCTCCAGTCACAGGGTGCACCAATAGATCATGATGTTTTGGAACCACCATAATAGACTATGTAATAATATCCGAAATGAGAGGGAACCATGGCTGTGTAGGCCAGTTGGGCACCACCAAAACTCCTGAAGCGGAATCCTGCCTGATCTTGGTCAAGCACCTGAGGCAGAATGGGGGAAATGCATATAAAAACATTCCGCCCCAGTGTAGCAAGAACGCATCTACCGCTACTGCCCCTGGATCTGGTTCCCATGAAACATACTTCGGTACCTGGTGATTGAGTCTGGATGCAAACAAATCGATATCTGGCATCCCATACTGAACAACAATCTAATTAAATACATCATGATTCAACATCCATTCTGTGTTGTCATTGAATTTGTGTGACCTGGTGTCTGCCACCATATTGAACCTGCCTGACAAGTAGACAGCTCAAATCCAAATGTTCATTTTCATGCACCAGTGCCAAATAAGGTTAGCCAATCTGTCACAAGATTTCGACTTGATTCCACCCATGTGATTAACATATGCCACTGCCGTGGTGTTGTCAATCTGAAGCTGAACATGTAAGTGATGCTTAGTGATACAATAAGCCTTGAGCCTGTAAAATGCTCCTAAAAGCTCTAAATAATTAATTCCATGTGATTGGAGAATAAATGCCTCATGCATATTCTATCTGCCTCCACAGCTAGAAATGGTATCAGTAGCACCCCCAACATAGGGCGCTAACATCAGTCTGCAAAACAACTGAAGGTGCTTCCATCAGAATTTTGCTAGAACAATTTGAAATGTTTCTTATCCACCACTGTACTTCAGCAATGACTTCAGATGGTAATTGCATGGGCTGGTTGAAATGACCTGCATGTATCCTGAGTGCATGTACCTTTGCCCTCTGTAAATTTTGGTAATGCAAAGGTCCATACTGCACAGCTGGAAAGGCAGCTACCAATTTGTCAATCAAGCTGGCCACCTGTTTAATTGAAGGTGATTGCTCCCCCAAGAGCTTGATACAGCCTTCAATTAAAGCTAATCTCTTGCCCTTGGGCAGAGTCACAGACATGTGAGTTGAATTAACTGTGAATCCCAAATAGTCAATTACGTTAACCGGTACCAATTTTGATTTAGCTGGATGGATGAGAAACCCCAATCTCTCAACCATGAATTTAACAGCTGAAACCGATAACTCAGCTGCCTCCTGGATTTTTCCAATTATTAAGATGTCATCCAAATAGGCCATTACATTATGACCCTGAGCCTGGAGTAACCCAAGTACTGGTTTTAGCAGCTTTGTAAATAACTTAGGGGCTGAGGTTAACTCATTAGGCAGTGCTTTAAATTGCCGCACCCAGCTAAATTTCAAATATCTCCGATACTCTTTATGAACAGGCACTGAGTAATATGCATCCTTAAGCATATGGTTACATGCCATATAGAAACATAGAAACATAGAAATTAGGTGCAGGAGTAGGCCATTCAGCCCTTCGAGCCTGCACCGCCATTCAATATGATCATGGCTGATCATCCAACTCAGTATCCCGTACCTGCCTTCTCTCCATACCCTCTGATCCCCTTAGCCACAAGGGCCACATCCAACTCACTCTTAAATATAGCCAATGAACTGGCCTCAACTACCCTCTGTGGCAGAGAGTTCCAGAGACTCACCACTCTCTGTGTGAAAAAAGTCTTTCTCATCTCGGTCTTAAAGGATTTCCCCCTTATCCTTAAGCTGTGACCCCTTGTCCTGGACTTCCCCAACATATGACACCCTCTGGAAACCAATTGCTTGGCAGTCGCAAATGTTTCCATTTTAAAATGATTATACTGCACAAACGGATTAAGTCCTGTCATGTCCAAAATAATCCGACTCCCACCATCTTTCTTTGGTCTAGGAAAAATGTTAGATACGAATTGGTGAGTTTGATAAACTGTCTTCTCAATTATGCCTTTTAAATATAATTCTCCAATTTCAGCTTGAATCTCCAAATTCTCCTTTTGTGAAAAAATGAGTGCCTGCTCTGGTATGTGCTGTGTGAGTGGACACAAATTGGGAATACATTCAATTTGAAACCCTTGTATACTCTGCAGTATAAACAAGTATACATACCACTGTCGCCCCTTTCCCGTTAGGCAAGAGGTACGTATAAACTCACTCAATATGTTTCGACAAGAACCAGACCCACCTACCTCCATGGTTACCGGTGGAGTTCTTTGTCCCCTGGTTCTGGAGGGAAAAGGCATGTTTGCCCGTACTCCTGCTGGAGTGCACCAGCTGCGCATATTGAATGGCCGGCTTGGTCCTTGACCGGACCCGGTCACTGGCGCTTTGATGAGCCCAACGGTTTTTGCCTCGTTGCGAGATGTTCCCCGAACAGCAGATTCAGTGGCTGGATGTTACTAGGCTTACGCAGGGCAGCGAACCTCGGGTTAATGGTAGAGCAGATGACACTCTTCCTAAGGCAGTTTATCTCAAAGCGCACATTGCACATGAGAACCAGGGCATCCTGCTGAACGTCAGTCAGGAGCCCACCATCCACCGATCTACCGAAAGCCGTAATGCCCGATGCGAGCAGCTTCAGCACCCTTTGCAGCTCTATCTCCTGCGCCCTGATGCCTATGTCAATATGGCCCCAGATGGCATGGTTTACGGCCGGTACTTTAAGCAGGATACAATTCGCCGGGGTTTCATACTTCTTGGCCGTTGTATCCATGGCCAGCTCCTGAAGCTGTTGCGAGGCCAAGTAATTTATACTGGCAGCCAGCTCTTCCCCCAGCGGCTCTCTGGAGTCTATTGGGATGGCAAACCTTGCCGCCAAGAATGGAACCTCTGGCTCGTGCCATTCATCCCTTGGGGCAGCCTCCACTGCTAAGCCCACAGATTCAGCGTCAGAATCATACTGACCGTTATGCTCTCCTCCTCCAAGAGGGAGACACTAGGCAGCTCTGTAGGTGCTGCTGGCGCGGGCTCTTGGAGAGGCCGGCGCTCTTGATGGAGCATCCTCTCCATTAGGAGCTCCATCCTGGATATCCGTGACATGGTATCCATTCTCGTGGGAGAACCCTCCCGACCGGACTCGTCCAAGTCTATCTTTCTGGTGGCCTTACACCCCTCCGGTGCAGCCACGGTGCCCTCAGACACCAAGTCTGTAGTCGCTGGTCTTGCTATTAGCGGGATTATTTTGTTTCCCTTGGTAATTATGAATCAGAACGTACAAAACTCACATGCGGGGTTCCTCAGGGCTCCATTCTTGGACCCATTTTGTTCAATATTTACATGCTCCCCCTAGCTCAGATCATAGAGTATTTTAACATATCCTATCATACATGCCGATGACACACACCTTTATATCGCAGTGTCACCACATGACCATAGTCCCCTACACTCACTGAGTCAGTGTGTCAAACAAATCAATGAGTGGATGAACCAGAATTTCCTCCAGCTCAATGCAAATAAGACAGAAATTATTGTCTTTGGTCCCAAAAATACAAGGCTAGAGGTGAGTGCTCAATCGCACTGAAAACCACAGCCAGAAACCTTGGTGTAGTTATGGACTTGGATTTGCATTTTAACAGCCATATAAAGACCATTACCAAATCTGCCTATGACCATCTGAAAAACATTGCAAGAATCAAGGGATTTCTGTCCAAAGAAGACACTGAAAAACTTGTTCATGCATATATCTTCAGTAGGTTAGATTACTGTAATGGTATCTTTACAGGTCTCAGTAAAAAGATCAATTAAACAACTGCAGCTTATCCAGAATGCCACTGCTAGAGTCTTGACCAACACCAAGAAAATGGACCACATTACACCTGTCCTTAAATCTTTGCACTGGCTCCCTGTGTGTAAAAGGATAGATTTTAAAATCCTGTTACTGGCCTACTGGTCTGGGTCCAAAATACATCTCTGACCTTCTTGTTGTATATGAGGCACCTAGACTCCTCAGGTCTCCACGGACGGGTTTACTCTGTGTTCCCAGGGTCAGAACTAAAAAGGCTGAAGCAGCGTTCAGTTTTTCTGCTCCACACCTGTGGAACAAGCTCCCGGAACACCTGAGGTGTGTACAGACTGTAAGCTCATGCCTAAAAACACTGTTGTTTACTGTAGCTTTCCCATAACCCAACATGCTAATCTTAACCTTCTAATCTTATCCCTTTTATGTGCTTTTAAAATTGTTTTATTGTTTTAGTGACTTTGTTTTACTATTCATGCATTTGGCTTATTGCTTGTTTTGTCATTTTTGATTATTGGCTATTTCGTTGTCCTGTGTTGTACGGTTGTTCTGCTGTCTTTTTACTATGTTTTTTTTTTGTTTCTTTTGTAAAAAAGCACTATGAATTGCTGCTTGTACGAATGGTGCTATATAAATAAATTTGCCTTGCCTTAGCGACTCGGTAGATGAACTAGGCGGCCACCCGCTACCCGCACTCCCGCGGTCTTTAGTTGCTTTTGCAACGGCTCGCCTTGCTGTTAACGATTTCTCCATGCTTGGACTTGTCCTCCTGTAACAAGATTTAACAAGCGCAAAAACGACCTCCAACAAGTTTGACACTTACCTGAGGTTTTTTAAACTTACCGCTGGAGAAGCGCTGCTCCTCCCAGCCGGTCGCTGCGCCGTGCGTCAGACGTAATGACGCGCGTGCGGACTGGCGGGGTACTTCACGGAATCACTAACGTGACTCCAAAGTAAAATTTTTAGTTTAGTTTCATTTAGAGATACAGCGTGGAAACAAGCCCTTCAGCCCACCGAGTCCACACCGACCAACGATCCCCGCACATTAACACAAGCCTACACACACTAGGGACAATTTACACGTATACCAAGTATACAAACCCGAGCCAATTAACCTACAAACCTGCACATCTTTGCAGTGTGGGACGAAGCACCTGGGGAAAACCCACGCGGTCACGGGGAGAACGTACAAACTCCGTACAGACAGCACCCGTAGTCAGCATCGAACCCGGGTCTCTAGCGCTGCAAGTGGTGTAAGGCAGCAACTCCACCGCTGCTGCCCTTTACAGTCTTTCTCAACACCTTCTCGTCATATGTCTAGTCTTTCTTGACACTTTCAGCGTATTCCAACTTAGTTTTGTCACCATTGACACTGGCTTCCCGATCAAGTGTTCTGTCTTTGCAGGGATAAAACGAGGGGAATTTTCCGCACAATGGCATAGTGGTTGAGCTGGTGAAACAACAGGCTCCTCTCTTGCCAACAACAAGGATGGCACAGTGCAAGCTGGTAAAACTAGTGTGAACGGGTGTTCGATAGTCAGAATGAGTTGATGGGCCAAAGGGCTTGTTTCCCTGCTGTATCTTTAAATGGGCAGCATAGTGGCGGAGTGGTTGAGCTGCTGCCTTACAGCGCCGGAGACCCGGTTTCGACCCTGACTACGGGTGCTGTCTGTGCGGAGTTTGTACGTTCTCCCTGTGGCCTCGTGGGTTTTCTCCGGGTGCTCCCGTTTCCTCCCACACTCCAAAGATGTGCAGATTTGTGGGTCAATTGGCTTCTGTAAATTCCCCCTCGTGTGTAGGATAGAATGGCATAGAACTAGTGTTCGGGTGATCAATGGTCGGCATGGACTTGGGGGCTGAAGGGCCTGTTTCCGTGCTGCACCTCTAAACTAAACTGAATGAATTCAATAAAAAAATGTGTGCAGTGTATTTGTATGTAATCTTCTTTATTTTATTAATGTCTCCTGCCTCCCCCTACTGTTACCTATTGGTAAGTCAGCACTACGGTAACCCAAAGAAGACAAACACAATGAGTTGCACAACACAATTTACCACACTCCTCCCTGTAGAATAAACTTGCTTTCGTAAGAAGATGCAGCTTATTCTACTCATCAACACTGGACAGACGTAACAGGCCTGAGGAAGGCCTAGGAAGTTCAGCATGTCCCCAACAACTCTCACCAACTTTTACAGATGAGTTGTGGAAATCATTTTTGTCGGGATGCACCGTAGCATGCTTTGGGAACAGCTCCATCCGAGACCGCAAGAAATTGCAGAGAATCGTGGACGCGGCTCAGACCCTCACGCAAACCAACCTCCCTGCCGTTGACTACACTTCATCTACACTTCACACTGCCTCGGCAAGGCCACCAGCATAATCAAGGACCAGTCCCAGATATTCTCTGCCTCAGAGGGCGGTGGAGGCGGGTTCTCTGGATGCTTTCATGAGAGAGCCAGGTAGGGCTCTTAAAAATAGCGGAGTCAGGGGATATAGGGAGAAGGCAGGAACGGGGTTCTGATTGGGGATGATCAGCCATGATCATATTGAATGGCGGTGCTGGCTCGAAGGGCCGAATGGCCTACTCCTGCACCCATTGTCTATTGTCTATTGTCAGTCTCACCACTGTCGCCCCTCTCCCGTTAGGAAAGAGGTACAGAACTTTGAAAATGCTTACCTCCGGATTCAGGGACCATTTCTTCCCAACTATTATTAGGCCATTGAACCGTTGTCATACCAACTAGAGAGTGGAGCTGAACCCCCATCTACCTTCAGACTACCTTTAATTGGACTTTATCTTGCTATAACATTATACCCTTGGTCCTGTATCTGTAAGCTGTGGACAGCTTGATTGTAATCATGTATAGTCTTTCTGCTGACTGAGCTCTTCACTGAACCTCGATACACGTGACAATAATAATAAAATAAGCTAAACTAAAGTAGACTGTTCAACACTTAAATACTCAAATAGGAGAGGGGAGGGAGAGGGAGTGGAGAGAGAAGGAGTGGAGAGAGAAGGTGTGAGTGGTGGGGAGAGAGGCGGGGAGAGAGTGGGGGAGGGAGAGGGGGGGGGGGAGAGGGATAGGGACCAAACGCAGGCAGGTGGGATTAGTGTAGCTGGGACATGTTGGCCGGTGTGGGCAAGTTGGGCCAAAGGGCCTGTTTCCACACTATATCACACTATATGATTCTATGACTCCAACTACCCAGACATATATTATGATCTTGCCTCTTTTGGCCATTGGTTCACAGTGGGTTAACCAGGCATAAACAGATAACAATTGTAAACTGGACCTTCATTATTACCTCATCTTTCACTACATTTTTTTAACTATTCCCACACTGCAAATAAAATTGGCAACCTTCATGAGTTCATGTATTGAGAAAAACAAAATATTCCATTTGCAACATAACAATTGGCCCTAACTTAAAAGAAAAATCACTGTTTGTGTAAAGCCTTCAGATGTTTGTAAGGAATGAAGTAATGTTTTGTTTATAAATACAAATCTATCTCTCCTTCCATCAACCATGTACCTGAATTCTTCAGCCTGTATGTATATGTGATAATAAAAAATCAGGTTTGTGTTCCATTATTAACTGTATTTATCAAATTTTGTTAAAACTTTGTCTCAGGCAGCTGTTTCCGATCAAACACCAGTCCAATAACCAAAGCCTTAAAGATTTCTAAAGGGAATTGTGTTCAACAAGCCATTGTTATATCCGTTTAAATAAACTACTTAGGTTTCTGGTATCTTTCTAAATTGAAGTCCTTTCCAGGGCATTCTTCCCACAGTCAGGCTTCTCCTACTATTGATAGTTTTTCATTTAGAGATACAGCTCGGCAACAGGCCCTTTGGCCCACCGAGCCCGCGCCGACCAGCGATCCTCACCAGGGCCCTGTACAACTGCAGCAGGACCTCCTTGCTCCTCAACTCAAATCCTCTCGCAATGAAGACCAACATGCCATTAGCTTTCTTTACTGCCTGCTGGACTTGCACGCTTACTTTCAGTGACTGATGTACAAGCACACCCAGGTCTTTGTTGTAGCTCCCCTTCTCCTAATCTGACACCATTCAGATCTGCCTTCCTGTTCTTGCCACCAAAGATCTGCCTTCCTGTTCCTGCCACCTTACGTTTATCCACATAATACTGCATCTGCCATGCTTCTGCCCACTCACCCAACCTATCCAAGTCACTCTGCAGCTTCATAGCATCTTCCTCGCAGCTCACACTGTCACCCAGTTTTGTGTCATCCGCAAACTTGGAGATGTTACATTTAATTCCATCATCTAAATCGTTAATATATATTGTAAACAATTGGGGTTCCAGCACTGAGCCTTACGGCACCCCTCTAGTCGCTACCTGCCATTCTGAAAAGGACCTGTTAATTCCTATTCTTTACTTCCCGTCTGCCAACCAGTTCTCTATCCATGTCAATACCCTGTCCCCAATACCATGTGCTCTAATTTTGCGCACTAATCTCGTGTGGCACCTTGTCAAAGGCTTTTTGAAAATCCAGATGCACCACATCCACTGGCTCTCCCTTATCCATTCTACTTGTTACATCTTCAAAACATTCCAGGAGATTAGCCAAGCATAATTTTGTCTTCATAAATCCATGCTGACTTTGACTGAACCCATCACTGCTTTCCAAATGCGCTGCTATAACATCTTTAATAATCAACTCCAGCATCTTCCCCACTACCGATGTAAGACCAACTGGTCTATAATTCCCTGTTTTCTCTCTCTCTTTTTTTTTTTAAGTGGGATTACATTGTCTACCCTCCAGTCCACAGGAACTGATCCAGAGTTGAGAGAACATTGGAAAATGATCACCGATGCTTCCACGATTTCTGGGGCCACCTCCTTGAGTACTCTGGGATGCAGACCATCTGGCCCTGGGGATTTATCAGCCTTCAGTCCCAACAGTTTACCTAACACCATTTCCTGACTAATGTGGATTCCCTTCAGTTCCATTCTCCCACTAGATCCTCGGTCCCCTAGTATTTCCGGGAGATTGTTTGTGTCTTCCTTAGTGAAGACAGAACCAAAGTACTTGTTTAACTGGTTCTGCCTTTTCCTTGTTTCCCATTATACATTCACCTGTCTCTGACTGTAAGGGACCTACATTCGTCTTCACTAATCTTTTCCTTTTTACAAAGAAACTCTTAACGTCAGTTTTTATATTCCCCGCAAGCTTTCTTTCATGCTTTTTTCCCCCTCTTAATTAACCCCTTTGTCCTCCTCTGTTGAGTTCTAAATTTCTCCCAGTCCTCCAGTTTGCCACTTCCTCTGGCCAATTTAGAAGCTTCCTCCTTGGCTTTAACAGTATCCTTGACTTCCCTCGTAAGCCACGGTTGAGCCGCCTTCCCAGTTTTATTTTTTCGCCAGACAGGGATGAACAATTTTTGGAGTTCATCCATGCGGTCTTTAAATCTTCGCCACTGCATCTCCACCGTCAACCCTTTAAGTATAATTTGTCAGTCTATCCTAGCCAATTCCCGTCTCATACCTTCAAAGTCTCCTTTATTCAAGTTCAGGACCCTAGTCTCTGAATGAACTGTGTCCCTCTCCATCCTAATGCAGAATTCCACCATATTATGGTCACTGTTGCCCAAGGGGCTTTGCACAACAAGGTCGCTAACTAATCCTTCCTCATTACACAATACCCAGTCTAGGATGGCCTGCCCTCCAGTCAGTTTCTCTACATATTGGTTTAAAATCCCATCCCACATACATTCAAGGAAATCCTCCTCCTCACCAATGTGGTTCGCCCAATCTATATGTAGTTTAAAGTCACCCATGATCACAGCTGTACCTTTGCTTCACGTATCCCTAATTTCCTGCTTGATGCTATCCCCAACCTCCCTACTGCTGCTTGGTGGTCTGTGTACCACTCCAACAAGCGTTTCCTGCCCTTGGCTATTTCGCTGTTCCACCCATACCGATTCTACAGCATCCAAGCTAATGTCTCTCCTTGCTATTGCATTAATCTCCTCTTTAACCAGCAATGCAAACCCTCACCTCCTCTTCCTTTCTGTCTATCCTTCCTGAATATCGAATACCACTGCATGTTTAGCTCCCAGCCTTGGTCACCCTGGAGCCATGTCTCCGTAATTCCAACTGTATCATATCCCTTAACTACTATCATATCCCTTAACTACTAATTAAACACTGTTAGGAAATAATTATCAATAATGTCATCTCTCTTGCTGTAAAGCTTCCTGTAATATATTTAATTCCCATTACTAAAGTCATTATCAGCGTTGGTTTCTAAGAAAAAGAGAGAAGGATTTGTTATAAAGAATGGCTATCCTGTTTCCCCTTCAGCTTCTAAATATAAAATAAAGGAGGCTTCATTATCGGAAGCACAGATGTCACACATACTTATTGTCTTACTAAAAGCGAGTAAGTTGGAATCTTCAACCACTTCTATTTTGGCTTTCAGATACTGCATAATTTTCCACCAAGAGCAGAGTAATCATTAGCAATGAGAGGTAAAGTTAACTTGTGGTCTTACCGAGACTCGATGGGCTGAATGGCCTAATTCTGTTCCCATGTCTTATGAGCCGTTCCTTGACTGTCTGACCCTTGCCTAATGACTTTTTGTCTTTGTTAGTGTTTCACAGGTCCACAGTCTTCATTACACTGATGATCTTAGTACAACATAGCACAGCTGATGAGGAATGTGCGGCAACAACTCTGGCAGCGCACTATCGAAATGTGATTTCTGTTCTACTGAATGAAACAGTGAGTTCAATTTCTTTACTTCATAGGAAGCTAAAATGTCTTTCAGGTAAAACCTACTGAAGAGAAATTGTAAAGAAATGAATTTCAGAATATAACTCTGTTGTATTAGGGCAGCACGGTGGCACAGCAGTAGAGTTGCTGCCTTACAGCGCTAGAGACGCGGGTTCGATCCTGACTACGGGTGCTGTCTGTATGGAGTTTGTACGTTCTCCTGAGTGGATTTTCTCCGGGACCTCCGGTTTCCTCCCACACTCCAAAGACGTGCAGGTTTGTAGGCTAATTGCATTGGTAAAATTGTAAATCGTTCCTTGTGTGTGTAGGATAGTATAAGTGTGCGGTGTGGACTCGGTGGGCCGAAGGGCCTGCTTCCGCGCTGTATCTCTAAAATAAGTGAAACTAAACTAAACATCTACCCATGAAAGACACATAGCGCTGGAGTAACTCAGCAGGTCACGCAGCATCCCTGGAGAACATGGCCAGGTGACGTTCGCGACTGACTGCAGGGGTGGGAGGGGAAGAAAACCACCCGTGGTGAGGATTGAACCCCTATTGATGGAACCCGGGCAGGCCCAATAGCAATATTTAATAGTCATTTGGACGGTACATGGACAGGGAAGAGTTTAGAGTTATATGGGCATTTAGGGTGGCACGGGAATCAAACTATGTCCACCTATTACTGCCTGCAGAACTAATTGAGGAAGGTTCCAATGTGACCCTCAAGATAACATTTTAGGTTTAGTTTAGTTTAGTGTAGAGATACAGCACGGAAACAGGCCCTTCGGCCCACCGAGTCCGTGCCGACCAACGATCCCCGCACACTAACACTGTCCTACACACACTAAGGACAATTGACATTTATACCAAGCCAATGAATCTATGAACCTGGAGTATGTCTTTGGAGTGTGGGAGGAAACTGAAGATCTCAGAGAAAACTTACACAGGTCACGGGGAGAATGTACAAACTCCCTACTGACAGCACCTGTTGTCGGGATCGAACCCGGGTCTCCGGTACTGTAAGCGCTGTCAGGCAGCAACTCTACTGTGGCGCCGCTGTGCCACCCAGTACTTGACTGAGCAAAAGGCTGTGGAGAAAGGGGCTGGTGTGGTTTTACAGAGTTGCTCCAGTAACGGCCCAGTGTGGATGTGATGGGCCGAATGCTTCTTTCTCTACTGTAGTAATTCTATGATTCTTTGGGTAGTTTAGATTTAGTTTAGTTTATTGTCACGTGTACCAAGGTGCGTGCTAACCAGTCAGCGGAAAGACAATACATGATTACAATCGAGCCATTCACAGTGATACATGATAAGGGAATAATATTTACTGAAAGGTAAAGCCAGTATAGTCCGATCAAAGATAGTTGAAGGGTCACCAGTGAGATAGATAGTACTTCAGAACTGCTCTCAAGTTGTGGTAGGATGATTCAGTTGCCTGATAATAGCTGGGAAGAAACTGTCCCTGGAGTCACACTTCTGTACCATTTGCCCGATGGGAGAGGGGAGAAGAGGGACTGGCCAGGGTACGACTCATCCTTGATTTATGCTGCTGGCCTTGCTGAGAGTGTGTATCAATGGAGTCAATAGAAGGGAGGTTGGTTTGTGTGATGGTCTGGGCTGCGCCCACAATTTGCTGCAATTTACTGTAACCCCACTTTTTAAAAAGGGGGGGAAAGAGAAAACGGGGAATTACAGACCAGTTAGTCTAACATCGGTGTTGAAGAAGGAACTGCAGATGCTGGAGAATCGAGGGTTACACAAAAAGCTGGAGAAACTCAGCGGGTGCAGCAGCATCTAAGGAGCGAAGGAGATAGGCGACGTTTCGGGTCGAGACCCTTCTTCAGACTGGTCAGGGATCAGGGAAACGAGAGATATAGACGGTGATGTGGAGAGATAAGGAACAATGAATGAAAGATATGCAAAAGAGTATCGATGATAAAGGGAACAAGCCATTGTAAGCTGTTTGTGGTGTGAAAATGAGAAGCTAGTGCGACTAGGGTGGGGGAGGGAGATAGAGATAGAGGGAATGCCAGGGCCCGAGGGCTGAGGGAGAGGTGGGAAGGGGAGGAGACAGCAAGGGTTAACAGAATTGAGAAAATTCAATGTTCAAGCCCAAAGGATGCAGACTCCCCAAGCGGAATATGAGGTGCTGTCAATTCTTCCCTCCCCTCCCCTCCCGCTCTACCCCTTCCCCGGGCACTTTCCCTTGCAACCGCAAGAAATGCAACACTTGTCCCTTCACCTCCCCCCTCCACTCCTTTCAGGGACCCAAGCAGTCCTTCCAGGTTCGACAGAGGTTCACCTGCACCTCCTCCAACCTCATCTACTGCATCCGCTGCTCCAGATGCCAGATGATCTATATTGGTGAGACCAAGCGGAGGCTTGGCGATCGTTTCGCCGAACACCTCCGCTCGGTCCGCAAAAACCAACCCGACCTCCCGGTGGCTCAGCACTTCAACTCCCCCTCCCATTCCGCATCCGACCTCTCGGTCCTGGGCCTCCTCCACGGCCAGAGTGAGCAACACCGCAAGTTGGAGGAACAGCACCTCATATTCCGCTTGGGGAGTCTGCCTCCTTTGGGCTTGAACATTGAATTTTCTCAATTCTGTTAACCCTTGCTGTCTCCTCCCCTTCCCACCTCTCCCTCAGCCCTCGGGCCCTGGCATTCCCTCTATCTCTATCTCCCTCCCCCACCCTAGTCGCACTAGCTTCTCATTTTCACACCACAAACAGCTTACAATGGCTTGTTCCCTTTATCATCGATACTTTTTTGCATATCTTTCATTCATTGTTCCTTATCTCTCCACATCACCGTCTATATCTCTCGTTTCCCTGATCCCTGACCAGTCTGAAGAAGGGTCTCGACCCGAAACGTCGCCTATCTCCTTCGCTCCTTAGATGCTGCTGCACCCGCTGAGTTTCTCCAGCTTTTTGTGTAACTGTCTAACATCGGTAGTGGGGAAACTGCTAGAGTCAATTATTAAAGATGGGATAGCAGCGCATTTGGAAAGTGGTGAAATCATTGGACAAAGTCAGCATGGATTTACGAAGGGTAAATCATGTCTGACGAATCTTATTGAATTTTTTGAGGATGTAACTAGTAGAGTGGATAAGGGAGAAGCAGTGGATGTGTTATATCTGGACTTTCAGAAGGCTTTCGACAAGGTCCCACACAAGAGATTGGTATACAAACTTAAAGCACACGGTATTGGTGGTTCAGTATTGATGTGGATAGAGAACTGGCTGGCAGACAGGAAGCAAAGAGTAGGAGTGAATGGGTCCTTTTCAGGATGGCAGGCAGTGACTAGTGGGGTGCCGCAAGGCTCAGTGCTGGGACCCCAGCTATTTACAATATACATTAATGATTTGGACGAGGGAATTAAATGCAACATCTCGAAGTTTGCAGATGACACGAAGCTGGGGGGCAGTGTTAGCTGTGAGGAGGATGCTAGGAGGCTGCAGGATGACTTGGATAGACTGGGTGAGTGGGCAAATGCATGGCAGATGCAGTATAATGTGGATAAATGTGAGGTTATCCACTTTGGTGGCAAAAACAGGAAGGTAGACTATTATTTGAATGGTGACCGATTAGGAAAAGGGGAGATGCAGCGAGACCTGGGTGTCATTGTACACCAGTCATTGAAAGTAGGCATGCAGGTGCAGCAGGCTGTGAAGAAAGCAAATGGTATGTTCGCATTCATAGCAAAAGGATTTGAGTACAAGAGCAGGGAGGTTCTACTGCAGTTGTACATGGTCTTGGTGAGGCCACACCTGGAGTATTGCGTACAGTTTTGGTCTCCTAATCTGAGGAAAGAAATTCTTGCCATAGAGGGAGTACAGAGAAGGTTCACCAGACTGATTCCTGGGATGGCACGACTTCCATATGAAGAAAGACTGGATAGACTCGGCTTGTACTCGCTGGAATTCAGAAGATTGAGGGGTGATCTCATAGAGACTTACAAAATTCTTAAGGGGTTGGATAGGCTAGATGCAGGAACATTGTTCCCGATGTTGGGGAAGTCCAGGACAAGGGGTCACAGTTTAAGGATAAGGGGGAAGTCTTTTAGGACCGAGATGATAAAATCGTTTTTCACACAGAGAGTGGTGAATCTGTGGAATTCTCTGCCACAGAAGGTAATGGAGGCCAATTCGTTGGCCATATTTAAGAGGGAGTTGGATGTGGCCCTTGTGGCTGAAGGGATCAGGGGGTATGGAGAGAAGGCAGGTACAGGATACTGAGTTGGATGATCAGCCATGATCATATTGAATGGCGGTGCAGGCTCGAAGGGCCGAATGGCCTGCTCCTACACCTAATTTCTATGTTTCTATGTTTCTATGTTTCTCGCGGTCTTGGATGGAGATGTTCCCAAACCAAGCTGTGATGCGTCCTGGTAAAAGGCTTTCTATGGCGCATCTGTACGAGTTGGTGACTGTTGTTGGGGACATGCCGAACTTCCGAAGCCTTCTAAGGAAGTAGAGGTGTTGGTGTGGCCTGGTTTAGGTTTAGGTTTCGGTTTTCTTATTCTCACCATGTATACTGAGGCACTGTGAAAAGCTTTGCCTTGCACTCTATGCAACCAAATCAGATAATACTATATATAAATAAAAGCAAGCCAAACTCAAGGACAACAGGTAGAGCAAAGGGGAAGATACAAGCGCTGAATATAGTTGTCAGTATTCTAATGAATCAGTTCCAGAGACATTTACCCATGTTTGAAATGGGGTGGAAGCAAATCGGACAGTACCCTAGTTTATGTCAGGACTGTTCAGAAGCCTGATAACAGAGAGGAAGTAAGTAAGTATGTAAGTAAATAAGTTTATTGGCCAAGTATTCACATACAAGGAATTTGCCTTGGTGCTCCACCCACAAGTCACAACATGACATACAGTGACAGTTACAAATGACTCACAGTTGCGAATGCCAGTTACGAAGAAGCTGGTCCTGAGTCTGACGGTGTGTGTTATCAGACATCTGTATCTTCCGCTCATTGGGAGCAGGGGGAAGAAGGAATGACCGGGGCGGGTCAAATCTTTGATTATGTTGGCTGCTTTTCCTCGTGTGAAGGGAGTGGGTGAGAAAGTGGGGTAACATTAAACTAGCGTGGATGGTTAATCGATGGTTGGCGTCGACTCGGTGGGCCAAAGGGCCCGTTTCTATGCTCTGTCTCCAAACTCACTTGGAATGGTCAGTCATACAGCATGGAAACGGACTTTGGCCCAACTTGCCCACACCGATTAACATGCACCACATACCTGCGTTTGGCCCACATCCCCCTAAGCCTAACCTATCCATGTATCTGTCTAAATGTTTCTTAAACGTTGCGATATACCTGCCTCAACTACCTCCTCCTCTGGCAGCTCGTTCCATACACCCACCATCCTTTCTGTGAAAAAGTTACCCCTCAGGTTCCCATTAAATCTTTCCCACTTCAGCCTAACCTTTTACCCTCTGGTACCAATTCCCCTACTGCGAGCAAAAGACTCTGTGTGTTCAACTGATCTATTGCTCACGTGATGCTGTACATCGCGACAAGATCGCCCCTCATCCTCCTGCTCTACAAGCAATAGAGCCCAAGGCAGCTCAACCTCTCCCTGTAGCTCAGTCCTTTGAGTCTTGGCAACACCCTGGTAAATCTTCTCTGAACTCTTTCAAGCTTGACAACATCTTTCCCGTAACATGGTGACCAGAACAGAACATAATACTCCAAATGTGGCCTCACCAATATCTAATACAACTGCAACATGACCTCCCAACGCCCAACTTCTATACTCGTGTCGCGTTTAAGCTGAAGCAAGCTTCACAAACCCCCTGACAGGTTACTTCTGTGTAAATAGTTTCACCGAGTGTTACAATTGCATTGGGGACCCATGGTGAAAATTATAATCCATGCAGTAAGTCCAAAGTGATATTTTGTTTTACTTGGAACATGAAACAGATTGACCAAATAAATATTGTAACGCACATTCCAAATTCCAGAAATCATCTCCCATTAGAGATACAGCCCGGAAACAGGCCCTTCGGCCCATCGAGTCCACGCTAACCATTCATCACCTATTCACACTAGTTTTAGGTTATCCCAGTTTCGGAACCAATCCCTACACACCAGGGGCAATTCATGGTGGCCAATTACACACGTCTTCGGGATGTTGGATGAAACCGGAGCACCCGGAGGAAACACACAAGGTCACAGGGAGAACGTGCAAACTCCACGCAGACAGCACCCAAGGTCAGGATCGAACCTGGATCCATGGCCCTGCCATTGATCTGAATGCCAGCATTTAGCAACTTATAGAGTCACCGTCATATAATTATACTGTGTGGAAGCAGGCCCTTTGGCCCAACTCACCCACACCGGCCAACAATGTCCCAGCTACCCTAGGAACCCTCCAAACCTGTCCTATCCATGTACCTGTCCAACTGTTTCTTAAACAATGGGATAGTCCCAGCCTCAACTACCTTCTCTGGCAGCTTGTTCCATACACCCACCACCCTGTGCTACCCTTCGGATTCCTATTAAATCTTTTCCCCTTCACCTTGAACCTATGTCCTCTGGTCCTTGATTTCCCTACTCTGGATAAAAGACTGTGCAACTACCCGATCTATTCCTCTCATGATTTTGTATACCTCTATACGATCTCCCCTCATCCTCCTATGCTCCATGGATTATAGACCCAGCCTACTCAACCTTTCCATATAGCTCACACTCTCTAGTCCTGGCATCTTGGCGTCTAGTCGTCTTGCCCTACTCTGGTTAAGTGACTCTATGCGTCTACCTGATCTATTCTTCTCATGGTCTCAACTTCCACATGGTAACATTTGCACACACTTTAAGAAGGAAAAGTTAATCCATTGTTACGTGCTCTGAATGTTATGAGCGAGTGCATGCAGAATGCTTGCTTCCAAAGTTCAGTTCACTGAAAATCAACAAAGTCCCATTTTAACATGTACATGCCGATACTACATTGTATGTTCAGTGCTAACAGCAGGGTCAAATTTCTTTGCTAGAGTACGCTATGTTTCCAAAGCAAAATTATTTTCAGGAGAAGAGTTGGTCTAAGAGTGGCGAGAACTGTATTTGTTTTTTTTTGTGTAGGAAGGAACTGCAGATGCTGGTTTAAACCGAAGATAGACACAAAAAACTGGACTAACTCAGCAGGTCAGACAGCAGATAGACACAAAATGCTGGAGTAACTCAGCGGGGGACAGGCAGCATCTTTGGATAGAAGGATTGGGTGTCGTTTCGGGTCCAGACCCTTTTTCAGACTGAGTCAGGGGATAGGGAAATGAGAGATATACTGTGGACGGTGATGTCGAGAGATATAGAACAAATGAATGAAAGATATGCAAAAAAGTAACGATGATAAAGGAAACAGGCCGTTGTTAGCTGTTTCAGTCTGATCAGTCTGAAGAAGGGTCTCGACCCGATACGTCACCCATTCCTTCTCTCCAGAGATGCCGCCTGTCCCGCTGAGTTACTCCAACACTTTGTGTCTATCTTTGGCTTAAACCAGCATCTGCAGTTCCTTCGCCACACTGTCAGCTGTTTGTTAGGTGAGTACGTGTACAGACAATGAGACTCAACGAGACGACTTTGAAACTGGGGAGGGGGGAGGGACGGAGAGAGAGAGGGAATGTAGGGGTTACCTGAAGTTAGAGGAATCAATATTCATACCACTTTTTGTTTTTGTTCCATTTTTAGATTGAAGCAGCACACATCATTATACAATTGAAAAATAACGCATCATTGCACCGGAATAAGACTGGGGTATGCAAATCTATTTTTACATCTCTGGTGACAGGTGTATGGTGCGCTGCTCCTTACATGAATTTTCTTCAAATGCTATTATTTCACTCCATTGAACTGCTACCTTCTGTCCAAAGCATTATTCCAAATCATTAATTCATGCCTCTGAGAACATTGTGCTGATTTTTGTATTTAAATATATCATCTCCATATCATCTAAGCACTAGATGTCTCTATCAGATCTGGCCATGTTGCACAAGCTGGGATATGCAGGATTTGTAAGGTTGTCACCGGGGTTGTTTAGTTTAGTTTGGAGATGCAGCGTGGAAACAGGCCCTTCGGCCCACCGAGTCTGGGTCTACCAGCGATCCCCGCACGTTGGCGCTATCCTACACACAGTTGGGGCAATTTACAATTATACCGCCCGAATTAACCTACAAACCTGGGGTGTGGGAGGAAACCGGAGATCCCTGGGAAAACCCACGCAGGTCACGGGGTGAACGTACAAACTGCGTACAGACAGCACCCGTAGGTCAGGATCGAACCTGAGTCTCTGGCGCTGTAAGGCAGCAACTCTACCGCTGCGCCACCGTGCCGCCCCCCCCGCTGGACTGGATAATTTTATACATTTGGTTTAGTTATAGAATAATATAGTGTGGAAACAGGCCCTTCGGCCCAACTTGCCCACAACCACCAACCTGTTCCATCTGCACTAGTCCCGCCTGCCTGTGGGAAGAAACAGGAGCACCCAGAGAAAACCCACACGGTCACAGGGAGAACGTGCAAACTCCGCGCAGACAGCACCCGTAGTCAGGATCGAACCTGGGCCTCTGGCGCTGTAAGGCAGCAACTCCACCGCTGTGCCGCTGTGCCGACTTAGTCTGAGTCATAAAATCAAACAGCAGAAGTTCACATTGGCCCAACTATGTCTGTGCCCCATCTGCATTTGACCCTTCTGTCCACATTAGGCCCATATTCTTCTCAACCTTTCTTATCCATGTTCCTGTCAAAATGTCTTTTAAATGTTGTTATATTACCTCTTAACTACCTCCTCTGGCAGCTCATTCCAAACACCCACCACACTATGTGTGAAGATGTTGCCCGAGCAGTGGGTGGGACGGAACCTTACCCTCTAACCCACATGGTAGCAACAGCATAGCAACAAAGAACTGCCATCACATAAAATCCAACCTCTTTTCCTTTGACCCCGATTATACCTCACGCTGCCTCGCCAAGGCCAGCAGCTCACTCAAGGACAAGTCCATCTTCTCCCCACTCCCATTGGGCAAAAGGTATAGAAGTGTGAGAACGCACACCTCCAGATTCAGGGACAGTTTTGTTCCAGCTGTTATCTGGCAACTGAACCATCCCATCAACAACTAGAGAGCGGTCCTGAACTACTATCTACCTCATTGGGCTTTACTGGCTTCATCTTGCGCAAATGTATCTGTCCACTGTAAACGGCTCGATTGTAATCATGTGTTGTGTTTCCGCTGACTGGTTAGCACGCAACAAAAGCTTTTCACTGTACCTCGGTACATGTGACAATAAACTAAACTGAACTGAACTGAACAGATGCTGGTTTATACTAAAGGCAGGCACAGCATGCTGAAATAACTCAGCGGGTCAGGCAGCAGAAAATGGATGGGTGACGTTTTGGGTCGGGACTAGGGTTGCCAACTTTCTCACTCCCAAATTAGGACAAAAGGTCAAAATACGGGACAAATTCCCGACGGCAATTCGTTGACCGACTTGGCCGTGTCTGGGTGAATGATGAGTCGGCCCGGGTACTGGACTGCACACAAAGCCCAGCCGGCGGGCCAGCTGAGGAGTTTTGGCCCGTGCGACATCGCGCGCAAAGTCCAGCACCCAATCCAAGTGGTGGTGTCAGCGGTAAGCGAAAGTCCGAAGGTCGGACAGCTGGCCGGGCTGCTGACCGACGGGGCCACGGGCGAGGCGCTGCTGCTGCTGCACTCCATGGGCTGCACTACATCGGGACGGGTGAGGCGGTGCCAGACACGACGCTCTGACCCGACATTCCCCTCAACCCGAGTAGTAGCAGTCAAATATGGGACAAGGGCGGTCCCGTACGGGACAAACCAATTTAGCCCAAAATGCAGGATGTCCCGGCTAATACGGGACAGTTGGCAACCCTAGGCGGGATCCTTCTTCAGACTTGAGCACCAGTACATCAGAGTCAGCTTCAGCAATTCTGTTCCATAGAAATAAATCTCCAGTTGGAGCGCAATGAGTTTTTGTCGCACATATATTGTTGTAAAACAAAGAATCAATTTCCAGGCCTAATTGCCTTCGAAAAGTCGTCAATAGTAAGAACTGATTTCGAATGATTGAAAGTCGAATGAAGGAGAGTCAGAAAAAATATTTCCACCAGAGTCTGGTTGGAATTTGAGTTCATCTTCCCAGCTGTAAAATGATTGGCAAAGGAACAATAATCTAGTCATGGATTTTGTTTTTAACATGCTGAATGGTTCAGGTTAGAAATGCGTTACTGGGGTAAGAAAGGAGGGAAATCAGCTTAGAAACAAGGAACTGCAGATTTTGTTTAGTTCAGAGCTATAGCGTGGAAACAGGTTCTTCAGCTCACTGAGTCTGCGCCGTCCAGCGATCCTCTATCTAGGGTCAATTTACGGAAGTCAATTAACCTGCAAACGGCGAGTCGGGCGAGTCCAGAACCAGGGGCCACAGTCTGGTGGGAGATTGCAACCTTCACGTGGTCTGCCCTGTTTCAACCAATGCAATCAACCTGGCGTGCACAATCAAATAAGATCAATTAGAACAAGTTGTCCTCCAACTTTAGGCTGTGCACGCCATATGCAAGAAGAAGAAGAGGAAGGCCACAGTCTTGGAATAAAGGGGAAGCCATTTAAGACTGAGGTGAGAAAAAACGTTTTCGCCCAGAGAGTTGTGGAATTGCCTGCCACAGAGGGCAGTGGAGGCCAAGTCACTGGATGGATTTAAGAGAGAGCTAGATAGAGCTCTAGGGGCTAGTGGAGTCAAGGGATATGGGGAGAAGGCAGGCACGGGTTATTGATTGGGGACAATCAGCCATGATCACAATGAATGGCGGTGCTGGCTCGAAGGGCCGAATTGCCTCCTCCTACACCTAAATTCTATGTTTCTATGTTTCAAACCTGCACATCTGTGGAATGTGTGGAAGCTGGAACATCCGAAAAAACCCCACACGGTCAAAGGAAGAACATACAAACCTCGTACCGACAGCACCCATAGTCTGGATTGAGCTGGTCTCTGGCTAAGGGACCAATATCCCTCCAAACCTGTCCTGTCCATGTACCTGTCTAACTGTTTCTTAAACGTTGGGATAGCCCCAGCCTCAACTACCTCCTCAGGCAACTCGTTCCACACACCCAGCTCCCTATGTGTGAAAAAGGTTACCCCTCCGATTCCTATTAAATCTTTTCCCCTTCGCCTTAAACCCAAGTCTGGTCCTCGATTCACCTATTCTGGGCAAGAGGCTCTACCCGATCTATACACATCTATAAGATCACCCCTCATCCTCCTGCACTCCAGACAACAACTCTACTGCTGTGCCACCCTAAAAGATTTATCTGAACTCAGGATCGAACCAGCGAACTTTTGATCGTCAGTCTAATGCTCTCCCAACTGACCTATTTCGATTGTTGTCAGTTGATGCTGGTTTGCTAAAGAAGACATTGTACTGGAGTAACTCAGCGGGTTAGGCTGCATCTCTGGAGAACATGGAGAGGTGACATTTTGGGCCAGGGCCCTTCTTCAGAAGATAAATCAACGTTGCATTCAGAGATTAGCTGGGTAGCCATAGAGAAGGAAAGGATTTGCAAGGGAATGAGGACAGAGCAGGAGATCATGCTTTCCTAACTGGATTCCTACTGCACAGAGACAGAAGGGAAGTAGAAGGGCTGAATGGCCTCCTTCTGTGCTGTAACTGCACTGATTCTTGGGAAAGTGCTAGGATGCATGAGACCAACAAGGTTCCACTTGCTGGATACACAATGGTCTTGCACACTTTGTACATCAATGGCCTTTTCTACCCACACTTCACCATGAAGGGAGGTTGAGAAGGAAAGAGAGATCACCCGTGATTGAACGGCGGAGTAGACTCGATGGGCTGAATGGCCTAATTTTCCTCGTGGAACCTATGAACTTCACCATCGTGGAACGCACAAAGGAAAACTGGTGGGACTGGCTCTGTTGAATGCTGGGAAGGGAGGGGACCACAGTCAGGGGCAAGAGGGACCAAGGGGTTCTTGACTAGTACGGGTGTCAGAGGTAATGGGGAGAAGGCAGAAAAATGGGGTTAGGAGGGAGAGGTAGATCGGCCATGATTGAATTGCGGAGTAGACATGATGGTCCAAATGGCCTAATTCTGCTCCAATCACTTACGAAGGGAGAGCTGGGTGTTGAGGGGGGCGGTTGGTCACGGGGATGGGAAGAGGGTCTTTAATTTAGTTTTGTTTAGAGATACAGCATGGAAACTGGCCCTGTGCCCCACCGAGTCCACGACGACCAGCAAACACACATTCACGCTGGTTCTCTGTCATCCAAATGTTTGCCTCCACTACCTACACACCAGGGTCAAGTTGCAGAGGCCACACAACCTGCACAAACCCCACGTCTTTGATATGTGGGAGGAGACCGGTGCACCCGCAGGAAACCCATGCGGTCACAGGGAGAACATTTAAACTCCACACAAGCAGCACCCCAGGGTCAGGATCAAAGCCGGGACTGTGGAGCTATGAGGCAGCAGCTCTACCCGCTGCTCCATTGTTCCACCCAAGGCATCAGTTGCAAGGACATCAGATATACCGAGGCTTGGATGGGAGGGGAACTAAGATATGAAAAGGTTGTTTTGACCCTTTTTAAAAATCTTGTTATGATGTTTTTCCTACCTCCCCGCTGAATCTCAGCCTGGAGAAGGGTTTCGACCTGAAACGCCACCAAATCCTTTTCTCCCTGATGCTGCCTGACCCGCTGAGTTACTCCAGCATTTTGTGTCAACTATGGATAGACGAAGAAGAAGGGTCCCGACCTGAAATGTCACCTATCCATTGTATCAATCTCAGTCACTTTCAATGTATACTTAATAGTCTTGTTTGTCAGGAAAACTTACCCAGTCAACTCCACACAGATGGTCAATCAGCCATTCATTTGGTTGTCTTCACAATTCCTCCTCACAATCTTCCCTGTTAAAACAGCCTGTGGACGATGCTATTTTATAAAGAAAATTATTTTTGTCTCCATACAAAATCAACCCAGAAAACTATTTTCTTGCGAAAATAATGTCGGGCAACACGGTGGCGCAGTGGTAGAGTTGCTGCCTCACAGCGCCAGAGACCCGGTTTTGATCCCGACTACGGGTGCTGTCTGTACGGAGTTTGTACGTTGTCCCCATGAACTGCGAGGGTTTTCTCCGAGATCTTCGGTTTCCTCCCACACTCCGAAAGACATACAGGTTTGTAGCATAATTGGCTTGGCATGAACGGAAAATTGTTCCTCGTGTGTGTAGGATAGTGTTAGTGTGCGGGGATCGCTGGTCGGCGCGGGCTCAGTGGGCCGAAGGGCCTGTTTCCGCGCTGTATCTCTAAACGAAAAAAAAGTGGTCTTATTAATTTAGATCGAAAATTGAAATTGGTAAAGTACTGTTTAAAATAATTAGTGGAGAGTGTTTAATGGCTGCACATGTCACACGGCTGTCGAGAGCAAATCTATTTATAGCAAATGAATTAACAGGGCATTAAATTAGCATAGAATAGAATATGTGTGGAAATTTTTAAAAAAAATTCTCACTTAGAAGCAATAATTTCTGCCCTGATATTGAGAGCAAACTTGCATTTTCCTCTGGAAAGCTCCCAAATTACTTCACTAGACTTTAGCCTTTAGAGATACAGCGCGGAAATAGGCCCTTCGGCCCACCGAGTCCATGCCAACCAGCGATCACCCCGTACAATAACACTACCCTACGCATTAGGGACAATATTATGACTTACCAAAGCCAATTAACCTACAAACCTGTACAACTTTGGAGTGTGGGAGGGAACTGGAGCATCCAGAGAAACCCCACGCAGTCGCAGGGAGAACGTACAAATTCCAGGTTTTTGTGCCTATCTTCAGGCAGCTTGGTAGGTCTATTGTTGGCCGGGGAAGGTGTGATCTCAAGAGAAACAATGTGGAGGACTGTGGAACCGGTAAAAATGACTAGGATAGAGGATGGGGCCAAAGAGGGAGGGGAGTGTAAGATGAAGTTACTTGAAATGACTGAATTGAACGTTCATGCCGCTGGGTTGTAAGCTGCCCAAGTGAAATATGAGGTGCTGTTCCTCCAATTTGCGTGTGGCCTCACTCTGACAGTGGAGGTGGCCCAGGACAGAAAGGTCAGTGTGGGAATGGGAAGGGGAGATGGAATGGTTGAAAAGTCAGGAGATCGCCTAGGCCAAGGCGGTCATGTGAGGCCATTAAACACTCTCTACTAATTACTTCATGCAGTACTTTACTCATTTCAATTTTTTTAATCTAATTTAATAATACCATTATTTGTGCAAGAAAATAGTTTTCTGGGTAGATTTTTTAGTTTAGTTTAGAGATACAGCACAGAAACAGGCCCTTCGGCCCACCGAGTCCATGCCGACCAGCGATCCGCGCACATTAACACTACCCTTCAAACACTCGGGACAATTTTACATTTACACCAAGCCAATTATGCTACAAACCTGTATGTCTTTGGAGTGTGGGAAGAAACCAAAGATCTCTGAGAAAACCCAGGCAGGGTCACAGGGAGAACGTCCAAACTCCGTACAGACAGCACCCATAGTCTGTAAGGTGGCTTACCTTGTGGCTAAGGGGATCAGAGGGTATGGAGAGAAGGCAGGTACGGGATACTGAGTTGGATGATCAGCCATGATCATATTGAATGGCGGTGCAGGCTCGAAGGGCTGAATGGCCTACTCCTGCACCTAATTTCTATGTTTCTATGTTTCTATAGTCACAATGGAACCCAGGTCTCTGGCGCTGTAAGGCAGCGATCTCTACCGGTGCCGACCCACTGGGCAGGATTATCTAATATATTTACTTTAGATACAGAATCTATATCTGCGCCATGTGTTGCCAAAACATTGGGTTGTGAGTTTCAGATGGACTTGAGCTGTTAAGTTAAAACCTCCGATATCTCCGTCACCTCCTAAGGATCCCACCACTGATCACATCTTTCCATTTCCACCCCTTTCCGCTTTCCGCAAAGACCACTACCTCCACAACTCCTTGTTCACTCTTCCCTTCAAACCCAAATCACTGCCTTCCCTTAGGTACCTTCCCCTGCAACTGCAGGAGATGCAACCGCTCTTATACCTCCTCCCTCCACTCCATCCAGGGACCCCAACAGACATTTCAGGTTATGCAGAGGTTCACAAGTACCTCCTCTAACCTCATCTACTGCATCCGGTGTTCCCGGTGTGGGCTCCCAAAGATCGACGACACCAAACGTAAACTCGGTGACCGTTTCGCTGAACACTTAGGCTTGGTATAAATGTAAAATTGTCCCTGGTGTGTAGGATAGTGTTAGAGCGGGGATCCACCCATATCCCTCTCTCCAGCTTTACAATTCTCTCCTCCTCCACTTTCCTTATTTAATTCCCTTTTGTCTCATTTTCACTTCTAGTCTTTTCATCTGCTAATCACTTCCCCACCCCCCACCCCACCTTTCCTTTTCCAGCTCTTACACGTCCCCCCCATTCAGAGCAACCCGAAGAAGGGTCCCGACCAAAAACATCGTCCGTCCATTCCCTCCATTGATACCGCCTGACCCATTGAGTTACTCTAGCACTTTGGGATTTTGCTCACTATGTGCCTTCTTGATATATCAATCGTTTATGTACCTTACATATGGATACAGACTCTGCATTAATCCTCATATCTGTAGCATTTCATCCATTGCTTATTTTTGTGGCTCGAGTTCTGCAAGCGCTGTGTCTTTTTATCCCATTAAATATATGTTATACCCTTCGGCCCACTAACCAGTGATCCCCGCACATTAATGCTATCCTACACACACTGGGGACAATTTTTACATTTACACCAAGCCAATTAACGTGCAAACCTGTAAGTCTTCAGAGTGTGGGAGGAAACCAGAGCACTCGGAGAAAGCCCATGCAGGTCACGGGGAGAACGTACAAACTCCGTACAGACAACAATCCGTAGAACCCGGGTCTCTGGCGTTGTAAGGCAGGAACTCTACCGCTGCGCCACCGTGACTAATGGAGAACTTACTATCATCTCTCACGCAGTTAAGATGCCGAGGCGCACTGAATGATGCTCCGTAACTGCTAATCTCATCACCAACAGCCAAGAGGCTTCCTCCTCCAGTATGAACTCACAAGATGCACCCGAGAAAGCATTTTATTGGCATGCATCACACAGCATGGTTTGGCAACAGCTCCATCGAGACTGCAAGAAATTGCAGAGAATTGTGGACCCAGCCCAGACCATCACACAAACCAACCTCTCTTCCGTTGACTCCATGTACACCTCACACTGCCCCAGCATAATAAAAGACAAGTCTCACCCTGGTCACTCCCTCTTTTCTCCTCTCCCGTCAGGCAAGAGGTTGGGTAGATGGAACAAGCTGTCGGAGGAGGCAGGTAGTATCAAAACATTCAAGAGACATCTGGATGTATGTGGATCGGATAGGTTTAGAGGATTATGGGCCAAACGCGGGCAGGTGGGACTAGTGTAGGTGGGACACGCTGGTCGGCATGGGCAAGTTGGGCTGAAGGGCCTGTTTCTACACTGAATGACTCTTTAACTTTATTTTACTGTTTTAGAATGTGAGAATGAACACACGGACCAGATTTCCAAATCCACCTCGTGGCTTCAAATCTTTGGTATGTAAGACTGCCAGAATCCTTTTTTTTTCCCACTCAATTGCCTCTCTTAATCTGAAAAAAAACCCACTCACAACACCATATTTACAAGTACAGGTCCACCACCGATTTTCCGGCACCCTTGGTTCCAGAGCCTTGCTGGATCATCCATTATGCTCGACCAACAGAGGTCACGGCCTCTGAGAGAAGTCCATCAATCCCGGAACAATCCACCTAGGCCACCGGGTGGCCGAGATACCAGTTGGCTTCGGAAGTTGGCTGGGGCAACGGATCTGCCGGTTCCGGCCGGGCCAGGCCAGAGTTCCAGAGCCCCGGCCGTAGGGGGCACATTCGGCCTGCCAATCGGTCGCGGAAGTCCCGATGAGGCCAGGATCGGCCACCTCACCCAGCCTAGGTGCCACATTATCGGGAAGACTTCCGGGGGGGGGGGGGGGGGGGGGAAGGTATTCCAAGCGTACTCTCGAAAATTTTGTCCGGATTAAAGGAGGTGCCTGACCACCAGTTGCTGGAAAATCAGTGGTGGACCTGTACAATAATACGGAACCAGAGTCATTTATACTTAGACTATTCAAATGGATACAACCGTTGATAAAATGCCTTCTCATGGTAACTTCCCATTTAAACTAAATCGATTAATACCTCCGCAAAAGGAGGCGCGGTGGCGCAGTGGTAGCGTTGCTGCCTTACAGTGCCAGAGCCCTGGGTCCCAGGTTCGATCCTGACTACTGGTGCTGTCTGTACGGAGTTTGTACGTTCTCCCTGTGACCGCGTGGGTTTTCTCCAAGATCTTCGGTTTTCTCCCACACTCCAAAGACGTACAGGTTTGTCAGTTATTTGGTTTGGTTTATAAATGTAAATTGGCCCAAATGTGTGTAGGATAGTGCTAATGTGCAGAGATCGCTGTATCTCAAAGCTAAACTAAAAATAAAATAACTTAAGATTGTGCTGCTTAGAAATGTTAGTGCTCCCTAAATATTAAATAGTCGCTACATTTGTCATTGACTAATAATTAATGTTCATTAATTATTGCAAAATGTCATGCAATGTTTCTTGTTTCATTGCTAATATCCCACTGTAGTTTTACAGTTTTTCTTTGAGAGATACAGTGTGGAAACAGGCCCTTCGGCTCACCGAGTCCGCGCCAACCAGCCAAGAGCGGAACTCGCTATCAAACCATGGAGGGGACCGGGGGACAGGGGGGACACAATTTTTTGGCGGCCGTGCGCACATGCGCACACTCACACACACATGCGCGAGGCTTCGGAGGCTCAATCCAGCCCTAAATGCAGCTCAACTCTGCCTGTCTCGCCGGGTTAACCTACAGCCCTGCCTGGACTGACGGGACACCAGCGCTGCTTCTCCGCGCTGGCCATATTTCCCGCAAGCCCAGGCAGGTTCACCTGGCGGGACAGGCAGAGTGAGCTGGGTTTAGCGCTGCTTCTCTGCGCTGGCTGTGGGCCTGGGGGCACCGCGCCCGTCTGTCTCCCAACCTCTCTGGCCACCCTGGGGGGGGGGGGGGGGGGGGAGGGGGTATTCGGGTGGGGACGGGACAGCGCCGGAGACCCGGCCGGGATCGATCCTGGCTGTGGATGAGGCGCAGGTCTGTGCCACGTCTCCCTCCTCCAATCACCGCACTCTATCCTCAGTCCCACCCCCCCCCACTCCTCCCTCCTCCAATCATCGCGCTTAATCATCATGTCCTGCCCCCATTGCCTGCTGACCGACGTCTCTCTCGTCCAATCGGCGCCCTCGATCAGCAGTCCCACCTCCACTGTCTCGCGGAAAGCGGAGATTTTAAAATCCGGATGACAAAACCTTGGGGGGGATGTCCCCCACCTCTCAAAACATGGGGGGGGGTGTGTGCCCCAGCAATCCTTGTTACACCAGAACACACTGCAATTTACAATTTTTACCAAAGCCAATTAACCTACAAACCTGTACATCTTTGGAGCGTGGGAGGAAACCGGAGCACCCGGAGAAAACCGTTGTAGGTCACAGGGAGAACGTACAAAGTCTGAACGGACAGCACCCGTAGTCAGGATCGAACCTGTGTCTCTGGCACTGTAATGCAGCAACTCTAACGCTGCGCCACTGTGCCGCCCTGTATTTCAATTTTGTTCAAGGGATCACCATAATTTGGTGCTGTTGATTGGCTTTCACCTGTGTCGTGACAATTCTAGCGTAGAAACATGAAACTGCAGTTGCTGGTTTATAGCAAAGATCGACACACGGTGCAGGAGTAACTCAGCGGGTCAGGCGGCATCTCCGGAGATAATGGATGGGTGTAAAGAGGCGAGAAAAGAGGAGGATAATCTGGGCCGGCCACACATGACCTCAGGCGGGGTGGTGCCTGGTAGGTCCATTGTTGGTGAGGGAAGGTGTGATCTCAAGACAAATATGAGGTACTGGCCCTCCAATTAGTGTGTGGCATCATTCTGGCAATGAAGGAGGCCCAGGTCTTCCCTCTCCCCCCCCCCCCGCCCCTTCCTCCCCCCTTCCCACCCTCCCTCGCCCCTTCCTCCTCCTTTCCCTCCCCCCTCCCCCTTGCTCCTTCCTCCCCCCTTTCCCTCCCCCTTGCCCCTTCCTCTCCCCCTTCCCTTTCCCCCTTGCCCATTCCTCCACCCGAGTCGTTTTACCAGTTCCACAGTTCACCACACTGTCTCCGTTTTGAGATCGCACCTTCCCTCGCCAACAATGGACCTACCAAGCACCACCCTGCCTGAGGTCATTTGTTGCTGGCCCACAAAGACGGGAATGGCTTAATTCTGCCCGTATGTCTTATGAAATTATGGACTTATGAACTTGACATGAAAATAGTTTGCCATTCTTTGCAGGAATCCCTTCATGGCAATCAACAGCACCAAATGATGGTGATAGACGCCAAGTGCTTGTGTAGTGCCTCCAGCCCTTCAAGCCCCCTCCCCCCCACCTCCGACTCTGGAAAAAGGATAGCTGGCGTTTTGGGTCAGGACCCTTCTTGAGTCAAAGTCAGAGGTAGGAGGGAAGATAAGATCAGGGCCAATTCGGAGACAACCCACGCAGGTCACGGGGAGAACGTACAAACTGTACAGATAGCACCCGTAGTCAGGATCGAACCTGGGCTTCTGGCTCTGTAAGGCAGCAACTCTACCGCTGCGCCACCGTGCCGCCCGTTGAAGCTGGTGGGAAGCAGAGGTGGCAGAGAACTGGCGGAGCGGGAGGGGGTATTGTGCAGAGGCTGCAGTATACGGAAGATGACGAGCGATCATTGCAGAGTGTGGCGGAGACAGATGGATGCTGACGCAAGTTTCACGATGCCTGAGCTGAAGTATCAGACTGTTGAGGGGGAAGTTTGACTTGGCTGTGGTTGTTTTCTTTGGAGACAGAGGAGGAGATTAAATTCAATATGAGGGGTCCGAGACAGAGGAAATAATAACAACGGATTCATTTTAGCAATGAGCTGAGTGATTGGGTCATTTGATTGAAAAAAGTTAAGAGATCTAAGAAAATAAATTATTCCATTCAACAATAGGGCGACATGGTGGCGCAGTGGTAGGGTTTGCTGCCTGACACCGCCAGAGACCCATGTTCAACCCTGACTATGTTGCTGTCTGTGCAGAGTTCGTACATTCTCACTGCGACCGCGTGGGTTTTCTCCGGGTGCTCCAGTTTCCTCCCACACTCAAAAGACGTGCGGTTTGGCGGTCAATTGGCCTCTGTACATTGCCCCTAGAGTGTAGAATAAAACTAATGGGGTGATTGTTGGCCGGTGCGGACCCGGTGGGCCGAAGGGCCTGTGTCCATGTTGCAACTGGAAACTAAACTAAACTACACTAAACTTGAGTGTGGACTTGCATTTAATATGAGAAAACAAACTATGAGAACTAATATTCTCATTAAAGTAAACAGAATGGAAATGTTCCCTCAGTCAATAATACCCGCAGATGTAAGGAATTATTATTCCATGCACTTGCAAACAACTTATGAATTAAACGTCCCTGGGACTTAAGATTTTTTTTTTACTGCTATTTATAACAGAGGTATTAAGCAACCAATTTAAAATAAATTAGCTTATAATCATATCATATTTCTCTATCAAGAATTTGATGCATTAAGGCTTTTGCAGGGTAGTGTTGAAGATGCTAAATTGTCAGTCTACAATTCTCCAAGAATATTGTTTCTTGTGGAAATAGTTTTCCCTGTTACAATATTCATTCATGTCAAGGCTTCCAAGATGACTATTTGTGTGTTGGCCACGAAACTAAACTGACATTGCTCCAGTAAGCAATCATTACCAATGGAATAACTGACCCACCCTACACAACAGGGGCAATTTGCAGAGGGCCAATTAACCTACAAACCCACACGTCTTTGGGATGTGGGGGGAAACCACCGGGATACCTGCGTGCAGTTTGCACGTTCTCCCTGGGACCGCGTGGGTTTCCTCCGGGTGCTCCGGTTTCCTCCCACATTCCAAAGACGTGCGGGGTGATAGGTTGATTGGCCTCTGTACGTTTCCCCTCGTGTGTGTAGGGATTGGATGGCAGAGTGGGATAACTTCAACTTGTCTGAGAACTGTATTGTGGGAAACTTCAGGCCGACATCTTTATGTTCATTAACTTTAATGGATAGAAAACAATAGGTCAGCATGAAACCCTCTCCCAGTCTGTGCTACCACCATGTGCCGAGATGCCTTGCAAGCATGGTCTCTGCGTTAACAACTCCAGCAACAATATAGGCAGCACGGCGGTGCAGCGGTAGAGTTGCTGCCTTACAGCACCAGAGACCCAGGTTCAATCCTGACTACGGGTGCTGTCTGTACGTTCTCCCCGTGACCACGTGGGTTTTCTCCGGGTGCTCTAGTTTCCTTCCACATTCCAAAGACATGCAGGTTTGTCAGTTAATTTACTTCTCGCAGCCTTTCCATCATCTGCACCTCACAAGTCCAGAGTGTGATGGGTTTTGGCTCTGTATCTCTACAGTCTAACGTCTAAAGTAAACATGTCACCATTCTCCAGCTAACTTCCTTGTTTTTTAATTTTTTTATAAGGTATGTGAAATTTTATGGAAAACTAAAGCACTAAATATTACCTGTGAATCGTGTAATGACCTGCAGATGGGGTTTCGAGCCCTGTACAGAAACACAATCTCTGCCTTGGTACGTATACATTATCCAGGACGCAACCCAGCGTGGAATCACTCAAGGAACAGATTTAATGGTAATCTGAAGGTTAACCTTGTCACACAAAGGGTGGTGGGTGTACGGAACGAGCTGCCGGAGGAGGTAATTGAGGCAGGGACTATCATAAGGTTGAAGAAATGATTACAGGTACGTGGGTAGGACAGGTTTTGAGGGATATGGGCCAAACGCAGGCAGGTGGGACCAGTGTGGATGGGACAAAGACTATGATTATGAATATGAATAAGACTAAGACAGACATAGTTATAATAACTATGAACATGGCCATGACTATATAACTATGATTAAGACCTTGACAATAATTATGTGCATGAAAAGATTTGCCACACTCCAGCACCATCTATGGTTCATTTTGTCCTGTTTCTTACAGTATGGGAAACTGTGAGAATCTCCATGGAAAATCCCAACCTCAGAATCCAGGGGCAAGGTTGCACGGAAATGCAATGCATCCTTGAAGCCCCGCTCGTCTACAATAAATGCATACGGGCATTTGGGCAGAGGCTTGGCCAGTGCTTTGAGCAAGTCAGCTTCCCGGAGAAGAAAACGTTACCAAGGTTTCAAGTTATGTTTTAGGTACAGAATGGTTTCTCTGCCTCTGCAGAAAACGTGGGCACAAATGCTGGAGTAACTCAGCGGGCAAGGCAGCGTCTCTGGAGAGAAGGATTGGGTGACGTCACGGGTCGAGACCCTTCTTCAGTCTGACCCGAAACGTCACGCATACCTCAGTCTGAAGAAGGGTCCCGACCCGAAACGTCACCCAATCCTTCCCTCCAGAGATGCTGCCGGTCCCGCTGAGTTACTCCAGCATTTTGTGGCTTCCTTCGATTTAAACCAGCATCTGCAGTTCTTTCCTACACACTTTGCAGAAGATGTGTTTGCCGAATTTCTGTGGTGAAGAAATAGGGTGAGAGGGGCAAAGCTTCGAGGAGATGTGCAGGACATGTTATTTTACACAGATGGTGGGGAGTGCCTGGAATGCATTTCTGGGCGGGTGGCTGCTGAAGTGGAGACATTAGTGGCATTCAAAAGACTTTTGGATAGAACATATAACAGTACAGCGCAGGAACAGGCCCTTCGACCGAAAATGTTTGTGTCGAACATGATGCCAAGTTCAACTGATCTCATCTGCCTGCACGTGATCCATATCCCTCCATTCCCTGCACTTCCATGAGCCTATCTCAAAGCCTCTTAAACGCCACTATCACAGCTGCCTCCACCACCATCCCTGCCAATGTGTTCCAGGCCCCCACCACTCACCCTTGCGTAAAAAACCCGTCCATTAAACTTTTCTCCTCTCACCTTGTAGTTCTGCCCTCTTGGACATTTCCACTCGGGGATTCTGACTGTGTACCTTCTCTACGCCTCTCTTAATTTTGACTACTCCTCTCAAGTCTCCCCTCAACCTCCCACGAAAACAACACAAGTCTATTCTATCTCCCTGTGGCTGAAACGCACTGATCCAGGGCAGCATTCTAGTAAATGATAGCCCTGTGGATGTGCAGGGAAAGGAGGAATGGGGTTCATATGCAGGTAGGTAAGTGATGGTCTTGACAACACATGTTGAGCACAAATATTGTGGGCTGAAGGGCCTGCCCCTTAGCTGTTCTATGGTCTATGACCCCACTGTTGATCCCTATAAAAGCTGCCCACAAAGACCAAACAATCTGAATGGCATTGAGCCCGAATCCTCAGGTTGAGATCTTCAGGTTTCAGTGGCACTCCTGCCACTGACACCGGGCTGACCAACCAAAGGCTTTAAAAAAAATCTCAATCACAGCAAACCAGAAAGTACATTTTGTGACGAGACATCTCCTTTGAGGTCCACTCCTCTCCCAGCCACAGGCAAACGAACCATATATAGCCAAGTCCAATTAAATATCTTTGGATCAATTAACCCGATCCTACCCCTTATAAACCCTGGGGTCTCGAGGGGAAGGGGGAAAGTGTGTGCATGGCGCCCACCACCCTTCGTGTGAATTGTCCTATTAAATCTTTCCCCCCTCACCTTAAACCTACGTTCTCTGGTTCTTGATTTCCTACTCTGGACAAGAGACTGTGCATCTCACGGGCCGCAGAACCAGGGGGGGGGGGGCTGTAGCCCCTCCACATTTTTGGTGAGACATGCTTCATAACCCAATTTTATCCGGCCCGGAGGCTTATTTTTCTCTTCTTCTGAGGCCCTCTGACATCCAAATTCCCAGAACAAGCGCACAGTGAGCACCTTTCCTATTATTCTTCTTGCATATGGCGTGCACAGCCTAAAGTTGTAGATGAAGGGTAGACATCCAGGCCAGGACAGCATCATTGATGCCCCCAGGGAAAAGCCTCAGTGAGCAGCCATTCACCATGTGTGGGATGGTCTGGTCTGGATGGCTGCAGTCACAAGCAGGGCTGTCTGTCATCCCCCACATGCAGGTGATGGACTGTCCTTGCATGGATGGTGCGGGTTCTGTTCAGGGTCAGCTGTTGCTTGCGATGGAGGTCAAAACCCAGTGGTTTCACTGTCCGTGATGACCTCTCCGTTGTTGGTGTTGGCATCTTTCCAGGCTCTACGCCACTCAGTCTTGGAGTCAAAGTCTTTCAGGGATTTAACGGAAGTGCAGAAGGGTTTGCGGGACTGCAGGCACATGTTAGGAAGATTGTTCGAGTCAGCATGGATGGGAAGGCCAGGGTTGGTCCTCGACGGTGCACCAATCTTTCAACATCCTCTCCCTTCTGCGTATGCTGGGAGGGGTGATATGAGAGAGGTCAGGGAGCCACTGCAAAGGTGTTGACTTAAGCGTCCCTGTGATGACTCGCATTGCAGAGTTAAGGACAGTGTCAACTCGTTTGGTGTGACAGTTATTAGCCCAAGCTGTTGAGCAAAACTCGGCTGTTGAGTAGACTAGGGCTAAGCTTGTGGTACGGAGGGTGTGTTCATTGGCTGCAAGTTTCCTGATGATGGTGACCCTTGCTTTCAGTTTATCAGCCACCCTCTTCAGGTCTTCATGATAGGTGAGGGTGCGATCCAGGGTGACTCCGAGGTACTTGGGGAATTCTTCATTCTTCACCGGCTTACCACAAAACGACACTCGGAGCTTTGCATTGGCGAGCCGATTGCTGAGGTGGAAGGCAGTTACAGTTGTCTTAGATGGGTTGGGGCGAAGTCGCCAGAAGGTGAAGTACTCCTCCATCCCCTTCAAGTCTTGGGTTAGCACTCTGCTGATATCCTCAAGGGCAGCTCCCTGGTAGGCAAGGGCAAGGTCATCTGCATATGCAAACTTCCCGGACGAGGTAGTTGGCATGTCACTCACATAAATGTTGAAGAGTAGAGGAGCTAGGACAGAGGAGAGACCTGGGGAGACCACCATTCAGGGTCCTGACAGAGGTGGTCTTGTTCCAAGCGAGACCCTTTACCACACCTTTCCAATCGCATGGTGCCCAGAACTGAACACCATACTCTAAATGTGGCCTCACCAACATCTTATACAACTGCAACATGACCCCCCCCAACTTCTACACTCAATACTCTGACTGATGAAGGCCAACGTGCCAAACGCCTT
>CM069158.1:6655064-6670064 GCA_035221665.1 Okamejei kenojei
TGTACTTGCTTTCTCTCCATACCCCCTGATCCCTTTAGCCACAAGGGCCACATCTAACGCCCTCTTAAATATGGCCAATGAACTGGCCTCAACTACCTTCTGTGGCAGAGAATTCCAGAGATTCACCACACTCTGTATGAAAAATGTTTTTCTCATCTCATTCCTAAAATATTTCCCCCTTACCCTTAAGCTGTGACCCCTTGTTCTGGACTTCCCCAACATCAGGAACAATCTTCCTGCATCTAGCCTGTCCAACCCCTTAAGAATTTTGTACGTTTCTATAAGATCCCCCCTCAATCTTCTAAATTCTAGCGAGTACAAGCCGAGTTTATCCAGTCTTTCTTCATATGAAAGTCCTGACATCCCAGGAATCAGTCTGGTGAACCTTCTCTGTACTCCCTCTATGGCAAGAATGTATTTCCTCAGATTTGGAGACCAAAACTGTACGCAATGCTCCATGTGTGGTCTCACCAAGACCTTATACAACTGCAGTAGAACCTCCCTGCTCCTAAACTCAAATACTTTTGCTATGAATGCTAACATACCATTCGCTTTCTTCACTGCCTGCTGCACCTGCATGCCTACTTTCAATGACTGGTGTACCATGACACCCAGGTCTCGTTGCATCTCCCCTTTTCCTAATCAGCCACCATACAGATAATAGTCTACTTTCCTGTTTTATGCCACCAAAGTGGATAACCTCACATTTATCCACATTATACTGCATCTGCCATGCATTTGCCCACTCACCCAGCCTATCCAAGTCACCTTGCAGCTTCCTAGCATCCTCCTCACAGCTAACACTGCCCCCCAGCTTCATGTCATCCGCAAACTTTGAGGTGTTGCATTCAATTCCCTCATCCAGATCATTAATATATATTGTAAATAGCTGGGGTCCCAGCACTGAGCCTTGCGGTACCCCACTAGTCACTGCCTGCCATTGTGAAAAGGACCCGTTTACTCCTACTCTTTGCTTCTTGTCTGCCATCCAGTTCTCTATCCACATCAATACTGAACCGCCAATACCGTGTGCTTTAAGTTTGTATGCTAATCTCTTATGTGGGACCTTGTCGAAAGCCTTCTGAAAGTCCAGATATAACACATTCACTGGTTCTCCCTTATCCACTCTACTAGTTACATCCTCAAAAAATTCTATAAGATTCGTCAGACATGATTTACCCTTTGTAAATCCATGCTGACTTTGTCCAATGATTTCACCACTTTCCAAATGTGCTGCTATCCCATCTTTAATAACTGACTCTAGCAGTTTCCCCACTACCGATGTTAGACTAACTGGTCTGTAATTCCCCGTTTTCTCTCTCCACCCCTTTTTAAAAAGTGGGGTTACATTAGCTACCCTCCAATCCTCAGGAGGTCCTTGCCTACGGTGTCTTATAAACCCATGGATATAGGTATAGGTACAATCAGCTAGTGAGTCATTCCCTCTATTACTTTGGAAATTTAGAAGAGATAAATTGGGAGTTTATAGATATTTTAGTATGTGTAGGAAAGAACTGCATATGCTGGTTTAAATCAAAGACAGACACAAAAAGCAGGAGTATCTCAGCGGGACGTGCAGCATCTCTGGCGGAAAGGAATGGGTTATGTTGCGGGTCGGGACCCTTCTTCAAAATATCTTTTAGTGTATTGTCTTCCTTGTTCAGTGATGTTTCTAGCATCTGTACTTGGGAATAAAATGAAATTTAAGATTATCAATCGTAATATTTGTGCAACACACAGGGCCGGATTTACGTATAAGCTTCACAAGCTTAAGCTTAGGGCCTCAAGATCTAGGGGGGCATCGGCAGGGCTGGATTTACCTACAGGCCTCATAGGCTGAAGCCTAGGTCCTCCAAATCTAGGGGGCCACCGGCCAATGTGTTTTTTCCACAGAGTAATACAAATCCTGAGAGAAAAAAAATTGGAGCGCTATCAGCGTTTCCACTTTGATGGAAATTGCCCGAAATTCTGGTTCCGGCTGCTGGAAGTTTTGGGTAAAAAAATTGTGACCATCCGCGCCTGCGCAGTTGGGGGAAGCCGGTGACACAGTAGCGACACAAAATGACGCTGTCTCTCCGCGCGTGCGCAGCGGGCCTGGGCGGGTTCAGATCTCCATTTGCATTCCACACAATCACCTCGATGCCTCGTGTCTACTCCAGGTAAGTAGGAGGGGAGGGGGGGGGGCTGCGGAGTCTGTGGAACGGAGTCGGAGTCGGAGGGAGGGAGATAGATGGGGAGGGAGGGAGATAGATGGGGAGGGGGAGAGGGAGGGAGGGAGAGTTGGAGGGTTTGCACGCTCCTTTATAACATTTTACATAACATTTTACAGTACAACTTGATTATTAAAACAAGGTCAGCTTCAATTCTTGATTTTTTTAAATGTATGCAACAATGACCCCAATCATTCCATTCCAACCACTCATTACTCCTAACTCAACCAAAATTATTTCTGAAATATTGGTCATAAATTTGATGCAAAAATGCTCCAAAATAAGGCTCAGAATGCACCAGAGAGCATTTAAAACCCCAGAGCTTCCAGGGCCCTTAAGCGGGCCCTGAACCCCGGCCGCAAGGGTCTTTCAGCTTCGCGCTTGTGATATGCGCTGCGTGCATTTATTTCACATTACATTTTTGTAATCCTGCCATGCCACTCTCCTTTTTGAAAAGCTTCATAAAGGCTTGGTGTATAATATTTTTGACACTGTCATCGGTCTTTCTTACATATGCTGTCACAATGCACTGTAGTCTCTAAACACCACTTCAGTAATTTTCCTTGCCCTCCATTTCAGAATAATAGTGTTTTAAGTCGATAACTCAACACTAGCACTGGCAATAAATAATAAGCGCAGCTTTCCAGCCCTTATCTCATTGGCCACGCTCGGCTGCACATCGGTGTCAATCTTCCTCTCGTCGTGGGGGTGGGGGATTGGGAGGGGCCTCACGTGGAATAGCCTAGGGCCTCTCTCCATCTAAATCCGGCCCTGGGAACACAACAGAGGCAGCAAGGTGCATTGAGCCTCTGAAATGCTTTTCATGGATTTCAGTGCAATAAGTTTCCAAAAATAGACACCAAGTAATGGAGCAACTCAGCAGGTCTAGGCAGCATCTCTGGAGAGAGGGGATGGGTGACGTTTCGGGTTGGGACTTTTCTTCAGTCTGGTTATTTCAGCACTTTGTGTCTAACTTTGATATAAACCAGATTCTGCAGTTCCGTCCTGCACAATCAGTTTCCAAGGCAGTCAGCAAGAAGGGTCCAAACCCAAATCTTCACCTAGACATTTTCTCCAGAGATGCTGCCTTACCCTTTATGTGTGTATCTTTGTAATGCAGTGACGTTATGTAATACCTCAAATGTTCTCAGACATAGAATACCCTAGAGGTTGAGGATTAATGTAGGCCATTTTACTGAGAAGTATCAAATATTATAAAGTAAGCTTTTTGCTTGAAAGTCAAAAAACAGCAAAAGCTGGAAAATGTCAGACTGAAGAACGGTCCTGACCTGAAACGTCACCCTTCAATTTCCTCCAGAGATGCTGCCTGACCCGCTGACCCACGAGAAGAACGTGCAAACTCCGTACAGACATCACCCGTAGTCAGGATCGAACCTGGGCTGTAAGGCAGCAACTCTACCCCTGCGCCACCGTGTCGCCCTGTGATAAAGCGCACTCTGAACAGGCCTCAATATTATATACTTATTTATCGTGGTACCATTATCTCTTATTTATTATAATATTAATGATTACAGCTTCGACATTTAGCATTTAACAGTACTGATTAGGGATAAAGTTTTGTTAATTAGCTAATTAGAGAGAGACATCATAAAAATGCAAAGAGCAAGTCATGCATAATTAACGTAGGTGGCTGTTTCTGAAGAAGGTTGCTTGGAGATTTATTCCGATATTATTTATGCTGTTTTGCACAAAGCCTTTGATTACAGTTCCAAGTAAGGGATTACATAAAAACTGTACAATAATCAAGCAGGCATTCCAGCCCACTATATCTGTGCCAACCGTGATGCCAAATTAACCCAATGCCATCTGTCTACACCCACTGTATCCCTCCATTCGCTGTGTGTTTGTGTACCTTTCTACATTGCATCTTAAACGTCACTGTCATATCTGCCTCCCACCACCTCCCCCGGCAATGAATTCCAAGCAGCTGCTACACTCCATGTACAAAAAACTTGCCTCATTAATCTCCTTTAAACATTCCTCCTTTCACCTCAATACTTTGACCGTCTACCCAATCCATTCCTCTCATAATATGACCTTCTATCGAGTCTTCTCGCACCCACCAACACTCCAGAGAAAACCCTCTCTCCCTCTCTCTCTGAACACCCCCTTGCAGACGGTACAAATTTAGGTAGAGGGGCAGGTAGTGTAGAGAAAGCAGGGACTCTGCGGAAGGAGATTGGGTAGAGAAGTGGCAGATAGAGTATAGTGCAGCAAATTGTGGAGTCATGCATTTTGGTAGTTAGACTGTGGTTTAAACTATTTTCTAAATGGTGAGAGAATCCAGATATCGGAGGTTGAAAGGGACTTGGGAGTGCTGTTGCAGGATTCCCACAAAGTTAATTTGCAAGTCGAATCGGCAGTAAGGCAAAAACAATGTTAGCATTTATTTCAAGGGGGCTAGAGTACAAACCAGGGATGCAATGCTGAGGCTCTCTAATGGGCTGTCCCACTTAGGCAATATTTTGGGCGACTTCAGGCGACTGCCGCAAAATTTTCAACGTGTTGAAAATCTTATGGCGACAGTGGCGACAATTTTGCTGTCGTAGGTGAATTCCATTAAAACTATTCTCTGGCAGTCTCCTAAAGGGTCGCCTAAGTGGGACAGGCAAGCCACTGGTCAGGCCGCATTTGGAGTATTGTGAGCAGTTCTGGGCACCATATCTGAGGAAGGATGTGCTGGCTCTGGAGAGGGTCCAGAGGAAGTTTACAAGAATTATCCCAGGTATGAGTGGGTTAACCTATGATGAGCGTTTGACGGCATTGGGCCTGTACTCGCTGGAGTTTAGAGGGATGAGGGGGAACCTCATTGAAACTTACCGAACAGTGAAAGGCTCAACAGCTATCTAGCAAGGTAGATTACCTGATAGTCAGATAGCTAGATAGCAAAATAGTTAGTTAACTAGCGAACTACTTTGCTCTCTAGCCATCTAAATATTTGGCTCTCTAACCAACCTGCTATCTAGGCAGCTGACTAACTAGCTAGTTGGCTAGGTAGCCAGCTAGCCGGCAACAGCTGGCCATCTAACCACCTTGCCATGTAGTTATCCAGCCATGTAGCTATCTAGCTATTTACCTATCTGGATAGTTAGATAACTAAATAGCTAGTTAGCTGGATAGCTAGATAAGTAGCTTGCTATATAGCTAATAGCTAGGTAGACAGCTGGATAGCTAGATATTTAGTTAGCTAGCCAGTTAGATAACTAGATAGTTGGCTGGAGAGCTAGATAATAAGATAGCTAGACCGCCAAATCACTAGGTAGGTAACCAGCTAGTTAGCTCGATAGTACAAATAAATGACTAGATAGCTACATAGCTAGCCAAATAATTAGCAAACCACCTAGATATTTAGATAACTCGAGAGCTCGATATATGGATAGCTAGCTAGATAGCTAGTCAGAAAGATAGCTAGATAGATAGATAGATAGATAGATAGATAGATAGATAGATAGATAGATAGATAGATAGATAGATAACTAGATTGCAAGATAGATAGATGGATGGATGGATAGATGGATAGATAGATAGATGGATGGATGGATGGATGGATAGATGGATAGATAGATAGATAGATAGATGGTTAGCTGATTCGATATCTAGCTATCCAGCTACCAGGCACGTGCCATCAGGGGAGGCAAGGTAGGCACTGCCGACCCTGACTAAAATTATAAAATGGTAATTATTAAATATAAATAGTAAAGGCATGGGAGAATAATGCCTACCTAAGAGATCGATCTCTTAGGTAGGCATAATTCTCCGTGCCTTTCATCCGCAGTGCATGTAACACGCGAAGGTCTGTGCAGCCCACGTCCAGGGGACTGAAGGCAGCTGAAATTCTGCCTTTGTAATTCTGCGCATGCGCAGCGCAGGTTTCTTGCCGGGTTTTTCAAACATGGATTGCCATTATCCTAAGAATATCTTAAGAAACAAAGAGAGAAGAATGGAGTTTGTGTACAAATGATGTGGTAAGTAGATTTCTTGGTGCTATATGTTTTTAAATACCGTATTTCGCAGCAATAAAGACGCTATTTTTAATCCAAAAAATAGCCAAGTCTATCCTCATTGCTGACAGCTGATGGGAAGCGGCTGTAAAAGGACAGCGCCGTTGGGGAGGGGAGAAGGAGGGGGTCGGGAATCGTGCCAGCAACTCACTTGCTGCGATGCTCCGGGCGCGGAGCCACCGCATTGTGGCCGGGGGGAGAAGTAGTTCGGGTGGCTACGAGCGGCCGCCAGGACCGGACGGCTCGGGTGGCTGCGAGCGGCTCGCCGGCCTCACTCATGTCATCCGCTTCCCGCAAATCCTTAAATTCCGACAGCGCAATCAAGGGACCAATTGAGGTTACTCGGCTGTCGGAATTTAAGGATTTGCGGGAAGCGGATCTCTCGCAGCCTCGCGCAGCCACCCTACTTCCCTCCCCGGCCACAATGCGGTGGTTCCGCGCCCGGAGCCCCGTGAGTGAGTGGGTTACTGGCATGATCCCCGACCCCCTCCTTCTCAACGCTCCTGACCTCCCCCCAACTTTACCCCTGGCCAGACTTCCTGCACGCTGTGAAAGCAACTCGCCCCCCAATTGGTCCCTTGAACTAGTATAGTCATTCAATAAGATCACAACTGATTCAACTTGTCCCGGTGTGCTCCCGTTTTTCCCATCATCTCTCCACCTGCCGTCACCCTCCACCCCCCACCCATTCAGTCATTCAGAATGAAGGAGATTTGGAAGCCTTGGGCAAATTGCTTTCTTTATGGTTATTTTTTTGAACGTGAGAAATTCTGTCTCACCAGCCTTCTTTCAAAATTTAGCAACTCAAAATGGGGGTGCGTTTTCATTGCTGGGAAATACGGTACTTTATTAAGAGATTTGGCTTTTGAAGACTTTATAAAAGTCAACTGACAGCTTACGGAGAGAACAATCTGCGCCTGCGCGGTTTAAGATTTTTTTAAAGCCGACTGACTGTCTCCCCTGAGTAATCACCTGGCTATCTAGCTATCTACATATCGCTAGATATCTAGACTGTCTTGCTATCTATCTAGTCAACTAGATATTAGCTGCATATGAAGCTAGATGGCTTGATGGCGATGGCTAGCTGGCTCAATGGCTACTAAGCTGGATGGGTAGCTGGCTAGATTATTAGATGGCTACTTGTCCAGTTGGCGAGATTGTTAGATGGCTATATGGCAAACTGGCTAATTGACTAGCTGGCTAGATGGCTATTTGGGTAGATGGCCATATGGCTAGATGGCAAGCCAAATAGCAAGATAACTAGCTAGCTACCTAGCTATGTTGTGCTCTAGCTATCTAAATGTTTGCCCGTCTAGCCAACCTGTTATCTCGCCAGCTGTCTAGGCAGGTAGCCAGCGAACTAACTAGCCATCTCATCATCTAGCCATGTACTGTAGCTATCTACCCATCTAGATACATAGCTAAATAGCTATATGGCTAAATAGTTATATAGCTAAATAGACAGCTAAATAGTTATTTAGCTAGTTAGACAGACAGACAGTTAGCAAGCTAGCTGGATAACGAGAGCTGGCTTAATAGCTAGACTGCCAAATTGCTAGCTAGTTAGCTAGTTAGCAAAATAATAGCTAGATAGCTGTGTAGCTAGCCAGATAGTTGGCAAACTATCTAGTTATCTAGGTAGTTTGAGGGCTCGACTAAATAGCTAGTCAGCTAGATAGTTAGATAGCCAGCCCCATCTCTCGTCCACTGACCTCCATTTCTCTCTCAGCAAAACTCCATCTCTCTCTCTCTCTCTCTCTCTCTCACTCTCTCCCACACACACTCACTCTCTCATTTATTTCTCTTCTAATCAGAAGTTACTCGTGCACACCTAGAAATCTCTGCCCTAATTCTCCATTCCTCCCTCCTTCTCCCCTCAGTATTCACAGTTCCTTTGCTTCTCTTTTTGTTTTCTTTTTCCAAGGACTTTATTCAGCAAAATGCATAATACAGCATATCAAAAGTACAATCAAAGGTTACAATACAGCAAGCAATCATTATAGTACAATGGTGCAATCTTTACCTCTCGACCCCACGCGGTGACCGGCGTTCACCGAAGGCCTCCAGAGTCCCTGTGGACACCGCGTGTTCCCTCTCCAGGGACACGTGAGCACGGACGTAGGCCCGGAATAGGGGCAGGCAGCCGACTCTGGTGTGACCATCGACTGCCCGCTGCTTGGACCCGCGAATTGTCATCTTGGCCAGGCCCAAGAGCAAACCGACAGGGAGGTCCCACCCCCCGATTGACTCGCCCCACTCCCTGCCTTGTGTCCAAACACTAGAATCGTAGGACTAAAATGGAACCAGAACTTGAGGAGAAGCCCCTTCAGATATTGGAACAGGGGCAGCAACCTCTCACACTCCATATACACGTGGAACACGGTCTCTTCCTCGCCGCAGAAAATACAGGCGGCCGGCGAGCCCGTGAACCGACTCAAACGTTTATTACATGCCACCGCTCTGTGCAACACTCTCCACCCCAGGTCCCCAATGTAAAGGGGGAAACGACTCGCTTGTAGAGAGACCTCCACTGGGGACCGCCCCCGCCTTCAGGTGGTAACACAGACCACCAAGGCGTGTCCGGACAGAAGACGAAGGCAAGGAGATGCAGAATGTGCAGGAGCATTCTATACAGTATGCTTCTCTTCGCATCACAAAACGGCACGCTGGGCATCTAGGAAAGGCGGCTCAAGTTATGTGGATCCAGCGCCCAAAAAATATCCCAGAGCCTGGGCCCGATTAGCAAATCCGGTCAGTCAGAACCACTCTAAGCAAACTCCTCTCCTCGACACCCGCCATGACAGGGTGAGGGCTGGCCACTCCCGCAGCCACAACCCCCCCCCCCCCCCCCTCCCCTTGGAGCAATGCGCTGGCGGGAGTCCCTTAGGCAACGACCCTGACGTGCCATCTGGGGGGGGGTTCTCTACATACATATACCGCAGTGTCCTCAGACGGAGAGCCGCCACCTGGGTACGCACGCATACCCTGGAAAGAAAGGACTCTAAGAAGGCCTGACCAGCGCCCCAGCCAGGCGACAACTTTTGTCCCCAGCTCCAGCCACTTTGCCGGCCAAGCATCCTCAGTGGGACTCAGGTACACCCCCAGGTAGAGGGGGTGTGTGGTGCTCCACGCATACAATGTCATCTCCTCCGGCAGGGAGTCTACCTGCCACTGACCCACTAAAAGTCCAGAACACTTACTCCGGTTAATCCTGGCGAACGATGCAGCCGAGAAGACCTGCTGACATTCCTGCATCCTCCGCAGGTCACCAGGATCAGTGAGCGTAAGGAGTACATCATCGGCATACGCCAAAAGAACTACCTCCTCCCCCGGTCCTCGTAAAGCCAGGCCTGTCAACCGCCTCCGAAGAAGACACAGGAACGGCTCCACACAGACCGAGTACAACTGACCCGACATGGGGCACCCCTGGCGAACCCCCCCTCCCTAAGTGAATGGGAGCCAACAACCTACCATTAACCTTCACGAGACACTCCGCTGCAGCGTACAAAAGGCAGACCCGGGCCACAAAATGCGGTCTAAATCCGAACGCTTGCGACGTCCTGAAGAGGTAGTCATGATCTACCCTGTCAAAGGCCTTCTCTTGATCAAGAGACAGAAAAGCAGCTGACTGACCAGTGCCTTGACATAGATGAATCGGGTCCCGAACCAGGTGGATGTTATCCTGAATGGACCGGCCGGGGACTGTATAGGACTAAAAGGTCCGGGTGGATCAGTTGGGACAGCACGGAGCCCAAGCGATTTGCCATCGCCCGTTCAAAAACGTTATACTCTGTACAGAGGAAAGAGACCAGGCATGAATTCTTCAACAGGCGGAGTTCCCCCTTCTTGGGCAGCAAGATGACAACTGCCCTACGGCACGAGAGAGGCATCTCCCTGGTCGCCAGGCTCTCCCCCAGAACCAACATGTAGTCACCCCCAGGATATCCCAGAAAGCTCTAACAAATTCTACTGTCAACCCATCCAGCCCAGGGGACTTGCCCCTCCTGAGCTGGTGCAGGGCACGAGTCAACTCCTCCAGTGATAAGGGGTCATCAAGAAGATCGGCCACCTCCCTATCTACAGTCGGTAGACCTTCCCACAGATCCTGCTGAGCCTACCCGCTGAATCCATCTGCGGAGAACAGGGACCCATAAAAGGACCGGACTAAATCACTGATCCTCTCTGAATCTGAGACCAGAGGAGCCATCATCCGCGAGCAGCTCAACGAGTCGTTTGCGGTCTCCCCGCCCTTTCGCCAGAGAAAAAAAGAAAGGCGATGCACGGTCCAGATCGTGCAGCATCTGGACCCGTGACCTCACGTAAGCGCCTCGGGACCGCTCAAGCAACAGGTTCCTCAAAGCTTCCTTCCTCTCCCGATACTCACCACCATTTAGGTTTAGACTAGCAACTGTGAATGTGCAAACACACCAGGATTTTTTCCTCACACTCCTCATGGGAGCAGGGACCCTCTCTGTTAGGAACTTTAACGGCAGATTTTTATAGAGGGATTACTCCCTCTAGCCGATAAGTGGACTGCAGGATTAAGGAGAATGTCGTTATACGCATGCGAGCTCTCCATCAGAGACCTTCAGAGCTTCTTCACAGATAAATCTTCATAACAAAGTCTTTTGGTTAATAGATTCTTTCTTGCTGATGAGAAACAATAAGGTATACATCCAACCTTCTTCCGACTCGTATTCTATAATCTTCATCCAACTCCAGCTTATCGCTTTAAAGGTTAGAAAACTCCTCGTGTCTCCGTTACACTCCACATGTTCAAAGGGTATGCCTTCCTCATGCTGGTCCAAAACTAAACTAAAAGCTAAGCTTCAGCGCAAGAAACTTAGCTCCAAACACGCCCTTGAATACGTCATAAATCCCACCCACAATATAACGGCCAGTCTAAATTTTAAAGACACATGCCATAGTTAATGACACACAAAACAAGCCAAATGGCCACTCTGGAAACTGCCAGAAGCAAAAAGTGCCTTCACTTCATTAAGCCCAGGCAGCCTGCCCTGGGCAAAACGGTGTAGGGGCAGAGATCCAGCGTTAGAAACGACAAAAGCACCACACACTTTTCTACCCCCCCTAGGCACTTTTGGCAATCCCAGCCGCTCCCACCGCGCTCCAGAAGAATGCTGGAATTCCACAATTAATGGAGATCCTTTAAGGAAAGTTTCTGCAGTCCGACGTTGTCAAACTTTGAAATCTCACTGCCTCTGTCCCTCTTCCTTCGACAAAAAAACCTTGAAATGTCGCTTCAAAACTTCTCAGCCATCGCAGCAGAGAGAGACGCAACCTCCCTCTCTCTCTCTCTCTCTTTCTGTCTCTCTCTCTCTCTCTCTCTCACACACACACTCTCTCTATATGACACACTATCTCCCTCTCTTGGCACTATCTCTTTCTCTCAAACTCTGCCCCTCATCTCTCTCTGACACATTCCATCTTTCCCACTCTTCTAATCAAAAATCCCTTTCTCTCAAACACTATCTCTCTCTGACACTCCCTCTCTCTCCAACGCATCTCTTTCACATTCTCCCTGTCATTCCCATTTCCTTCCTCCTTCTTTACCACTGCCCGTCTCCCACTAGTCTTTTGCATCATTTTGCATCATATTCTGGGAATGCAAAATTTAGATGGTAAGTATGCCCCCCACATTTACCAGTGCTCTCCCCTAATAGCCTATTTACCAGTGCCCTCCACTAATAACCCATTTACTGCTGCCCTCGCCTAATAACCCATTTACTGGTGCCCTCGCCTAATAACCCATTTACTGGTGCCCTCGCCTAATAACCCATTTACTGGTGCCCTCGCCTACTAACCCATTTACTGGTGCCCACCCCTAATAGCTTATTTACCAGTGCACTCCTCTAATAACCCATTCACTGGTGCCCTCCCCTAATAGCCTATTTATCAGTCCCTCCGCTTATAACCCATTGCTTAGTGGTGCCCTCCCCTAATAACCCATTTACTGGTGCCCTCCCCTAATAACCCATTTACTGGTGCCCTCGCCTAATAACCCATTTAGTGGTGCCCTCGCCTAATAACCCATTTAGTGGTGCCCTCCCCTAATATCCCATTTACTGCTGCCCTCGCCTACTAACCCATTTACTGGTGCCCACCCCTAATAGCTTATTTACCAGTGCACTCCCCTAATAACCCATTCACTGGTGCCCTCCCCTAATAGCCTATTTATCAGTGTCCTCCGCTTATAATCCATTTATTGGTGCCCTCCCCTAATAGCCCATTTACTGGTGCCCTCCCACTAATAGCCTATTTACCAGTGCTCTCCCCTAATAACCCATTTACTGGTGCCCTCCCCTAATAACCCATTTACTGCTGCCCTCGCCTAATAACCCATTCACTGGTGCCCTCCCCTTATAGTCTATTTATCAGTGCCCTCCGCTTATAACCCATTTACTGGTGCCCTCCCCTAATAGCCCATTTAATGGTGCCCTCCCACTAATAGCTTATTTACCAGTGCACTCCCCTAATTGCCCATTTACTGGTGCCCTCCCCTAATAACCCATTTACCGGTGCCCTCCCCTAATTTCCTATTTACCGATTTCTTCCTGGATTCGATTTAATGGTGCTCTGACCACATTGGTTTCAAGCCTAAAGATGTTGAACAATTCACATCTTTCACGCTACATGTCTCTCTCTTTCACTGACTCTCTCTCTCTCTCTCTCTCTCTCTCACACACACCTTCACACTTCATTTGCCCATTCCCTCCACAGATGCCACCTGACCAGCTGAGTTCCACCAGCACTTTGTGCTTTCCTCAAGGTCCCTGCATCTGCGGACCCTTATGTCCAACAGAGCCGGAGATATTTTACCTCGTAAATATTTCCTCCCACACTCCAAAGACGTGCAGATTTGTAAGTTAATTGGCTTCAGATTGCAAATTATCCCTAATGTGTAGGATAGTGCTAGTGTATGGGGATCGCTGGGCGACGCAGACCCGGTGAGCCAAAAGGTCTGTTTCCGTGCTGTCTCTCTAAACTAAACTAAACTCATTTGAAATACCAAGTGTTTAATTCTGCAGGAAATTTGGAGAGGTATAAACGTTTTTAAAGTGAAATGAATGGGGGATAAAATAGAAGATATGAAAACATAATGCCACGCAATGAAGCCAGTGCTGGAGTGACAGTGGGTCAGGAAGCATCCCTGAAGAACATGGATAGGTGATGTTTCGGCTTGGGATCCTTCTTCAGACTTGAAATGGGAGACGATTTGAGAATTAAAACGGGGAATGGTTTTCAACTGGCATAGACACGATGGGACAAATGACCTTCTTTCTGTGATAGACAAAAATGCTGGAGAAACTCTGCGGGTGAGGCAGCATCTATGGAGCGAAGGAAAAAGGCAACATTTCGAGTCGAAACCCTTCTTCAGGTCTATTTCCTTCGCTCCATAGATACTGCCTCACCCGCAGAGTTTCTCCAGCATTTTTGTCTACCTTCGATTTTCCAGCATCCTTCTAAACATAAACGTTCTATAGTTTGGACTGTGCACAGATAAGGTTTGAAATGTTTATATATAGCTCAGCCCTGCCACCACAATGGACCTCCGCTCAGCATGTCCTCAATTTTTCCCAAGGAAGTCTGTGTCGCTGTGATATCCATTAACACTTCCTGTTTCCTTTTGTCTCTTCTATATGGAAGATGAGTGTCAGGTTGACAGATTTGTGGATTTATTTGGTAAGGAACGACTTAATTCCATTCCAGTAACTGAGGCAAGCTTGGATAAACTAGGAAGACTCCAGCGGAAAGCTGTAGATATCAGGTCAATATCCTCTAAAGTTTAAAGAGACATCCTTTATTCCCTGCAAAGCAGTTCAACTCAGAAAGATCTCCCAGACTAATCTAATTTAAGGATAACCTGAATTAAAATTTGAGAGTTGCTTACTTTACAGATTATGATGAAGATTAGATTATTTTAGTTTATTTTAATTCAGTTCAGCTTAGTTTGATTTTGTTTGGTTTAGTGATACAGCATGGAAACAGGTCCTTCGGCCGGCCGAGTCCACAACGACCAGCGATCACCAGTTCTATTCTGCACACTAGGGACAACTTTACCAAAGCCAAGTAACCTACAAACCTGTACGCCTTTGGAGTGTGGGAGGAAACCGGAACTCCCGGAGAACATTCACGTGGTGACCGGGAGAACGTACAGACTCTGTACAGACAGCACCCGTAGTCAGAAACAAACCTGGATCGCTGGCGTTGTGAGGCAGCAACTCTACCGCTGCGCCACTGTTGCCATCCTAAGATACAGAAGTCAAAACTGTTGATTAATTATTCAATCTAAACCAGATATGTTAACTATCTGTTTTCTAGTCGCATGTGTTGTAGACTAATGAGGTATATTTTGTCAAGAAGTATAGAACTCTGGAAGTAAAATTACAAGATCTGTTGTGCTGAAACCGATTAGGTTTGCATATTCTTTCAATATAGTACTTGGTTTCTATCCTCTCTGCAATCCACCAGATAATATATTTCCCCATTCTAAGTATTGTAAAGTCTGCTTTTCAACAGATGGGCAGCACGGTGGCGCAGCTGGTAGAGACCAGGGTTCGAGCCTGACCTCGGGCGCTGTCTGTGTGGAGTTTACACGTTCTCTCTGTGACCGAGTGAGCATCTCTGGGTAGCTTGGTATCCCCTCACATTTAAAAAAAAGTGTGTTAATGGGCCTCTGTAAAATAGCCCCCTGTTGTGTGCAGGGAGTGGAGGAGGAAGAACCGGACAAGCGGGCCAGGATAGAG